>JAABOM020061016.1:0-11376 GCA_011800125.2 Solanum clarkiae
TTCCATTTCATGCATCATGAATTTCATAGAATCTTGTTATACTACATTCCTTGTTATATTTATAATTATATATATATATATATATATATTATTATTATTATGTTCCCTTATGGGTATGTTTGGCCCCACCCCATGTCATGACTAGAGGAGTTGTTGGACATCTTGTAGACTTTTGTATGGATATATCCTATGAGTTGTATTTATAGTTAACGATTATGATTATCTATTAGATATGGTTATTGTTGTTGACTATAATAATTATGATAAGTATGTATTTTTTGATGTGGAAATATGGAAGATCGTAAGTCCCAAATTACCCCCATAGTGTGAGTCATACTTACCCGCCTCTTAGTCATCATGTGCTATGTGTTATGTGCTATGTGAATTCATGATAATCCCTTTCCCTAAGATGTCCCGATAGCGTGAGTCTTACTTTTTCGTACCTTAGAACTATGTGCTTACTATTTCATATGCGCTTCCAAATCAAAACCGATGATGTGTGAATGGATGCTATGAGGCTTGTTTGGGGACTCTCGAGTTCCCATTCGTCGTGTCACTCTTAGGCACCAGGTCCGGGTTGTGACATTATTTTACCCTTATGTTCAACCTAAGCTCACTAGTAGGGGTCAAGCATGTTATAATCTCTACCCTTATGTGAAATGCAACACCTACTAGAAGGGTTCAAGTTCATGTATTGTTTTTTACCCTCTGGTATAAGGTATATGCCTATGTAGGGGTCAAGTATGTGAATGAGCTACCATTCCATGTTATCATGTCTTTACAAGTTATTTATTTTAAGATTAAAGCTATGATTATTTCAAATATTTTGTGGGATTAGACTTAGCACCAATTGAGGCTTAAGGTGGGGGCTCGACTCAAGTATTCCTTATATAAAGTCTTAGTCTCCAAACTATGTGCCACCATAGGATTATATAATCTCCCTAAAAGAGCTTACTAATGGATCCATCTAGGTCAAGTTACCCATAAAGTGGGGTCAAGTATGATTTACCTTGGCAAGTAGACCACACCTTCTCCAATGGGGTGTCATGCATCGGGATTCCAAATAGTAGCTTGCTTGATCTTATATGTCGGTTAAGTTCTCCTCCCACATATATATGTTATATTATGCAAGTTGAATGTTTACATACATGTTTTAATACAAGCATTGATCATACATGTCATATTGTGTTTATATCCATTGATTATGATTATGCATCTTGATTATTATGGCTTATGTCCTTGTTGCTTTGCACCTCTCATAATTAGTACATTCCAAGTACTTACGCATACTCTATGCTTACATGATATCACCATGTAGGGACTAGAGCTCCTATTGGTCATCCACCTCCACGTGGCTAGTTGATTTGTTCGAAGAAAGCTTTTGGTGAGTCCTCAACTTCAGGGACAATATCTACTTTACTTTCATGCCTTTTCTTTACTAAGACTTATATAACTTTTTGGATACTTATTACTTGAGGGTGAGCCCGAGAAGTGTCTTGGTCCCTGCTCCATTCTATGTAGAGATATTGTTGGATAACATGGTTGTCTATAATTTTGAACTTGACTCTTCTTATGCTATTATTATTATTATGAAATACTTTCCTTAGTATCGCTTCCCTTAGACTCTATTGTTATTATTCTTGCTTTATTTGGCTTTCGTAACCAAGGATGTATGAATGGTATGCTAAGAGCCTTGTTTGGGGTCTCTTCGGGTTCCCCATGCACCGTGTCATGTCTAGGCCCTAGGCTTGGGTGTGACTATATATATATGATCACACAAACTTATTCGACCAAATCAAATCAAACCAAATTTTAACTAAAATGGATTGTTATTCGACTCTCAATCAAGATTTTACTTTAAGAATCATAGGGCTATATTTTCTTAATCAAGCATAAATTGTATATGTTTTTTCCTTA
The DNA here is from genome assembly GCA_011800125.2 of Solanum clarkiae. Classification (NCBI taxonomy): domain Eukaryota; kingdom Viridiplantae; phylum Streptophyta; class Magnoliopsida; order Solanales; family Solanaceae; genus Solanum; species Solanum clarkiae. The sequence continues at coordinate 1,918 of JAABOM020061016.1, forward strand.
AAAATATGCTCGTAATCACATAAAAGTTTAATGGGAAGGATGAGAATGATTACATTAAGAATTTGGGAAGAAAATCTTAATTTTTTCTCTCTTCTTTTCCTTTCTTTTTCTTCTCGTGTTCTTTTCTTTTCTGTGTTTCGGTTCTATTGTTTCTGTTCGTTTTGTTTTCTATGTTGGCGGAATTTTTCCCTTCTTTTGTTTTTCCTTTTATTTTTTTCTTTTCCTTTTTCTTAATTCTTTCTTCACCTTTCATTTTTTTTTAAAAAATTTAAATATATATATACTATATTAAAAGCATGAAAACCTTAGAAATGTTGTTTGAATTTTTTGCCCTTCATTAAGATACCATTCTTTAGACAAAATAGTCATTTCACTATTTTTCTTAATTTAGTATTAATATTTTATTTATTTAGTTTCGAGATTCACTTTTGGATTAGAATTTCTTTATATTTAGAATTCACTATTGATTTAGGACTATTTTAAGTAAATAATTAAAAAAAAGTTTGACTATCAAATATTTTGTTAATAAAAGTATGTAAAATAACAAATTTAAAAAGAAAAAATCAGTATAATTATGTTGGAAACATTAAACTACTCCTTTTATATTTAGGAATATTTTGTTACATTCAATTAATTATTTAACCTCTAATTATTCAACTCTAAATTTTTATGATATGTACTAAAAAAATTATTAACATATCTATATTATAAGCAATTGAATTGATTTTCTCATCTTTGTCATTTCACAATAGACTAAACTATTGTGTCAAACTAATAGTATTTATTTAATTTTGTTTACATGAACATTGTATTTATTTAATGACAAGTAGTGTTTATCTATAATTTTTAAATCGATGCGACATATATGTGTAATTTGTAAGCACGTACATTGAACTAATGTATATTAAAAGTGATAAATCCTACTAACCTATTTTTAATATATATGGGATAAGTAGTATATGATATTAACTAAATTATTACTTTAATTATTCTACCAACTAAGTTAATTATCTAAAATTATCCCTTAACTAAATGATGGAAGTTATTTAATAGTCCAAAAAGTCCCTTTAAAATTTACAAGATAAATCTTTTATAACGTAAGAAACTTTATTTCTTAAAGTGACTTAATGAGTCGTTACAGTTTCTCTTGCAAAATGATCTATAAAATATTGCATATACCATAGTATGGTATACCATGCATATGGATCCATTAGCTAATGATAGACCTACTATGCATATGGATCCATTAGCTAATGATAGACCTACTATGGTATACCATAGTATGGTATACCTTTCAGACCTACTATGGTATACCATAGTATGGATCCATAGTATGGTATACCTTTCAGTGCATATACCATAGTACATATACCATAGTAGGTCTATCATTAGCTAATGGATCCATATAGCTCACATTGAATGATTCACCAAAATAGGTAGATACCGAAAGGTATATGTAAAATATTCACTGAAATGAATTCGATCCTGTAAGGTACTATCACGATTTGATTTTCAGATCATGATGACGCTTGTCAGATACCACCTATAGGTAAGTCAAATCCTAATCCCAGGGTCCCCATCCTGAATACTAAACATAGCAACACTAGCAAAGTACTAATAATACAACCACAACCTATCCAGAACTTGGAAGTCATCCGCAAAAAAGTACTATAGACACAAGCACATACTCATATATATACATAATGATAATGATATACATAATCAGGAAGAACTCCCACATATGCAAACCAACTATAAGGTACAAGGCCAATGTCTGAATGTAAACGACGACCACCAAACAAAAAGAGACTGTAGAATGTTGAGAGTTGCTAATACTCATCAATGTATCCTGAATCATCTGCGACCCCTCACTCACTGACCGCAGCTAATACATGGACCTGCACCATGGGAAGACGAAAAAATGTAGGGAAGAGTTTCGGTAATGGGCACCCAGTAGGCATCATCGGTCGACTGAGTGAAATACGATAAATGTAGAATGCTCAAGTATAGAGAGAACTACAATAAAACTAGAAAATCTGAATCCGGGCTAATAGGAAGTGTCATAGCAATATTATCGTGTTCCAACAGTCAGAATCAAGTTACATATCACAACCCAACTGACAGAACATAGTGGAACTAAAAATTTCAGTATTATGTAGTTAAAAGGTCGGACTGTATGTGAGTGTAAGGCCCTAATATGACAATTGTGATATTAAAATATCTCTTAACACTCCATTATTATCAAATTATAAATTCTTAGTCCCATCCAAAAGGTGAAACTGTCACGAACCAAGCCTAGAGCCTAGACGTGACACGACGCATGAGGAACCCGAAGGGATCCCAAGCAAGCATTTTGACATATCATTACATATCATTGATTGCGGAAGCAATAACATAGCAACAAAAGATAGTAAATAGGGATAACTAGGGCGAAGCGATATCTTTCATATCATAAACAACAAGAGTCAAGAGAGAGTCAAAGCTCATAGCATTACACATAATGTGTCCAACAACATCTCTAAACCTTAGATTCTTAGTGGGGGCCAAGACAAGCAACCAGACTCCCCCTCACAGTCAATACATACATAAAAGAAGATAGTTTTAGTACATAGCATGAGATCATAAGCATAGTCCACAGAATGGAGGATTCATTACCTAGCTTGAGAGACAATCATACTAGCCACGTGGAGGAGGAGGATGATCAAGCGAGGCTTCGATTCATACTTGGTAACATCATGTAGGCATAAAGTATGTGTTAATACATTTTAATACATTAAGTATGTAGGATGCAATACAACAAAAGATAAGAAACATACTCAAAATACATAAACATAGGCAATGATTAAGCATATAGTAATATGGCATGCATGGATGATGCTTGGAGTAAATCATGCTTATATAAAACATAATATGTATGCATATAGGATATCCAAGGCCTACCACCCATTTGGAGTGGCGAATGAGGTACAAACCCCTCAATGTGGTTAATAAGGTACAAACCCCTCAATATGATTATACGGGCCTATTACCCCACGTATTAGGCAACCAAGGTACAAATCCTGATGTGGTTACTCGGGCCTACAACCTCCCAAACTAGGCTTGTTCAACTCATAACACTATGGTAGTTCATCATGAAATTAACATATATACAACACACTTTCGTCATCTTAAAGTCATATATCTCATATACCAAGCATTAGGCCTTCAACAACTCAAGAATCATAATCCGGACATTTTATCAAGCACTTGGTGGGTGTGCAATACTAGTGTAAAACCATGTAATTAAAGAGCAAGAAATCTTGAAGCAAATCATCCCACCAATACTTGGTGACACCATCATACAATATACATCAAAACCTTTCATTAAATCTCAAGTTAGATCCAAGATTCATAGCTCAAAACATGCTAAAATAGTCACACTTTTACAAAACCCCAACATAGTTCATAGTCAAATTCATAGTAGAAAACTCATAGGTAAAATCAACTTAAAAACATGTAAATTAGATGAAATGGAAGTTTGGGCACCATGGGTGAAAGGACCTAATAGTTGAAACCCAAATACGTTGACTTTGGAGAATCCTTGTCTTAAAGAAGATTAGAACTGGAGACCTGAAGCTTGATTGAAAACCTTAAGATCCAGATGAGTTTTGGGACTTGAACTTTGGAGTGAAATATTTATCTAAGCATTTGAGTGAGTATTGGGGAATGTCTTGCATGATATGAGGGTGAAATATAGCTAAGTATAAGTATTTTCATGCATGGGGACACCAAGACCAAAATGTCTTCGACCGAGATAAAAACTGGCAACCAAAATAACACTATAGCGTGCCCTTGGCGCATCGCGCCAGGGGCGCGGAAGCACATTGAAAATCGCATTTTTGCAATTTCCAAATTTTGCTATGGTTGTTCTTAAATCGTAGTTAGATCCATTTCCCACCTAATTCGACCCCCTGATCAAGAATATGACGTTGGATTTTTGGTATCGGGCATAGATTTTGAGATATATGAAAATTATGATTGCGAGCACTTTCAAGACATATTTTTGGGCACTTTTTGGGATCGTTTTAATAACTCCCCATTGGGAACATTCGTCCCCGAATGTAAAAGAAACATACATAAGAAGAGTAATTATGAAGAGATTACCCCCAACAAGAATGCAACAATACACTTAAAATAACATTTTCAAATTCTCAACATTAAGTGTTAAAATCACCATGAACTTTGTCATATAAACATGAACGCATGCAAATGACTTAGGGGCTGAAACACAAGACATAAAATCACATAGAAGACTTATAGTTAGTACCTTAGGCTTGAGGAGGATGGAAGAGATAAGGATATTTTTTGCATGTCCGCTTCGGCCTCGCATGTAGCACTTTTGACTTGTTGATTCCTCGAAAGGACCTTAATGGGAGCAACATCCTTGTTCCTCAACCTCTTCACTTGTTTATCCAAGATCTCTAGTGGAACTTCTTCATATGTCAAGTTGTCTTCATCAACCCCCAAAACATTAAGAGGCACAATAGCATTACGGTCACCCATACATTTCCTTAACATAGACATATGGAAAATCAGATGAATCAATCCCATTTTACTAGGCAAATCCAACTCGTAGGCCATCTTACCAATCCTCTTCATCACCCTATAAGAACCCACAAATCCTGGACTTATTTTACCCTTCTTTCCAAAATGAACAACATCCTTCATGGGTAACACCTTCAAATAAACCCGATCACCAACTCTAAACTCAACCTCCCTCTTTCTCACATCCCATATGACTTTTGGCGACTTTGGACTGTTTTCAATCTTTATCCAATCAACCTTAACTTCTCCACAACATCCATGACCAGATCCGGACCCAATAAAGCCATTTCTCCCACTTCAAACCACCCAACCGGTGATCTACAACGTCTACCATCGAGATCCTCAAAAGGAGCATGCCAATGCCAGAATGATAGCTATTGTTGTAGGCAAACTCAATCAATGGAAGATGATCATCCCAACTACCCTTAAAATCCAAAATGCAAGCCTTAAGCATGTCCTCAAGTGTTTAGATAGTTCTTTTGTCTTGGCCATCCGTTTCAGGGTGAACGGTTGTACTAAGTTTAATTTTGGTACCAAGATCCCTTCGGAAAGATCTACAAAAATGTGAAGTAAATTGAGCGCCACGATCCGATATGATGGATAATGGAACCCCATGCAACCTCACCAACTCATGAATGTATAACTTAGCATAATCTTCAGCCCCATATGTAGTCTTAACTCATAGAAAGTGAGCTGATTTTGTCAGCCTATCAGCTACAACCCAAAAGGAATCAAAACCTCTTCTAGTCTTAGGCAACGCAACCACAAAATCCATGTTAATCTATTCCCACTTCCAAGTAGGAATCTCTATGTCTTGGGTTAGGCTACCCATCCTTTGATGTTCGACTTTGACTTGTTGAAAACTATGATAACTGGAAACAAATTTGGCAATGTCTCTCTTCATACCTCCCCTCCAATACACCTCTCTCAAATTCCTATACATCTTGGTAGAATCGGGGTAGATAGAATAAGAAGAGTTATGAGTCTCATCAAGAATCTTCTCTATTTAGCCATTAACACAAGGTACACACAACCTACCTTGGTACCTAAGGGCACCATCTCCCCTTGGGAGAAAACCTCCACCTTGCCCTCTTTCACTAAGGCCTTCAATTTTAATAAGAAGGGATCAAGATCTTGCTTTGCTTTCACCTCATCAACCAAGGAAGACTTGGAACCATCAACAACCACAATACCACCATTATCGTCCTCTTCCAACTTAACCCCCAACCTAGCCAACCGATGAACCTCCTTAGACACCTCTAGCCTCCACCATCAACATGAGCTAGGTTACCCATAGATACCCTACGCAAAGCATCCCCCACAATATTAGCCTTATCGGGATGATAATGCACATTCATATCATAATCCTTAAGAAGTTCTAACCACCTTCTTTGCCTTAAGTTAAGATCCTTTTGAGTGAACACATATTTGAGGCTCTTATGATCGGTAAATATATCAACATGCACCCTATAAAAACAAGGATGCCAAATTTTCAAAGAAAAATCCACGGTGGACAATTCGAGATCATGAGTAGGATAATTCTTTTCATACACGTTGAGTTGCCTAGAAGCATAGGCTATGACCTTACCAATTTGCATCAAGACACAATCCAAACCAACCCAAGAAACATTACTATACACAACAAACCCTTCGAGCCCTTCCGGTAGAGACAAAATAGGAGCAGACACAAGCTTATCTTTCAAGGTTTGGAAGCTCCTTTCACACTTATCAGTCCATACAAATTTGGCTTTCTTTTGAGTCAACTTGGTCATAGGAGAAGGAATAGAAGAGAACTTATTCACAAACCTCCGATAGTAACCTGCTAAGCCAAAGAAGCCCCAATGTTCGATGGGTTCAATAGTCTAGGCCAATTTCTAATCACATTTGTCTTTTTAGGATTCACTTTAATACCATCTCCTGACACCACATGACCTAGGAAGGCAACCTCTTTCAACCAAAATTCACATTTTTCTTACTTACATACAACTTCTCTTCCCTCAACCTTTGTAGCACAACCCTCAAATGACCCACATGCTCCTCCTCACCACAATAATAGATCAAGATATCATCGATGAAAACCCTAAAAAACGAATCATGGTAGGGTTTAAAGACTCTATTCATTAGATCCATGAAGATGGTCGCTGCATTGGACAATCCAAAAGACAAACCACAAATTCATAATTCCCATACCTAGTTTCGGAAGGCCATCTTGGGAATGTCGCACTCCCTCACCTTCACTTGATGATACCTGAACCGAAGATCAATCTAGAGAAGTGGCTAGCCCCTTATAATTGGTCAAATAAATCATCAATTCTTGGAAGTGGATACCTATTCTTGATGGTGACCTTATTAAGTTGCTAGTAGTCAATATACATTCTAAGAGGCCCATCTTTCTTCTTCATAAACAACATCGGTGCATCCCAAAGTGATTGTCTAGGCCTAATGAAACCCTTCTCCAACAAATCCCTCAATTGCTCTTTCAACACCTTTAGCTCCATTAGGGACATATGGTAAGGGGGAATAGAAATGGCTTGAGTATCAGGGAGAAGGTCTATACCAAAATTTATTTTCCTTTCGGGAGGGACACCGGGAAGGTCATTTGGAAAGACATCAAGAAACTCATTTACCACTGGAACCAACTCTGTGGGAAGGACTTTAGACTCCACATCCCTAACCCTCACAAGATAGTAATGACACCCCTTAGACTCAAATTTTAGGCTTTAATGCAAGCGATGAACCTACCCTTAACCACCACATCACGACTCTCCTATTCAAGGACAGATTCATTTGGGAATTGGAATTTGATCCTACGGGTTCTACAATCAATAGAGGCATAGTATGCATGCAACCAATCCATCCCAGGAATGACATCAAAATCAAGTATATGAAACTCAACAAGATCACAATGCAATATTTTATGTAAGATGCAAATAAGACAATTTCTGTAGACCTTTCCAGCAACAATAGATGCACCAATTGGAGTAGAGACCTCATATAACTCACACAACAATTCGGGCTCAACATAAAACTTTTTGGCAATAAAAGGGGTAACAAAAGAAAGAATGACATCCGTATCAATCAATACATAAATATCAAAATCAAAGACTTTTAACATACCAGTAATAACGTCGGGCACCTCATCAACCCCTTGCCTCCTATGTAAAGCATAAAATCGATTGTGCCTTAGGGAACCACCTTGTTGACCACCTCTCCCCAAAGGAACCGCATTAGCACCCCGGCTTTAAGGATGAACATCCTTACCCTTGTTGCGATTTCGAGGGCAATCTATTACCTTATGCCTATCCCTTACCATACTTTGGACACACATCAATAGGACCCACACCACCATTATCTTCGGGGTAACACCCCATGCCTTACAATACTATCACAAGTCAAATGAAACATAACATGGTTTGGTAAAATTAGCGCTAATTTTTAAAAGTGCTTGAATCTCACATTAATGGGCTATATGTGCGTCTAACGCTTAAGAGGGTCAAGTGAATACATATTTTGTGTTGAATTGATAAGATTATGGCCTTAAAATGAAGCAAGTAGGTGAGTCACTTACTTGCTTAGCTTAAATTTGCAAGCTAAATGGAGATGAGGTTAGACGTCGAATTTGTCCAAGTTCGATTATAAATAAAGTCTGTATTAAGGGTATAACTTGGACCCATATTGAAGAATCCTAAATGGACTATATGATCAGCCCAAGAAGGATATAAAGAGAGCCCAAGACCATTAAAATATTCTTAGCAAGTTAGGCCCAACTAATTAAGAAGAAGAAATCTGACAAATGTGCAGCAAAGGCCCATGTATTTGGAGCTCCAAAAGGCCTAAGTGAAATAAGGAAGGAGCTGCATCACCTACTTGGTGATGTAAGTCTTAAGTAGCCTTAGTAAGTCGGTCAAGGATAAATTTAAAAAATACCTAAAGCTGCTCCCACAAGTCACTATTATCTTGAACACAAAAAAAAAATCAGCTTTGTCTCCAACTTTTCTCTCAACGTGTATTAACTTGCAAAGCAGGAAAAAGGGAACCCGGTTCTTATACAAGCCCTATACCTTGAAGATAGTTGTAAGTAAGTTTATACATGTGTTTACTGTGGTTTTCTTATGAACAACAAGAAGTATATGTTAGTATGTTGATGCTGGAAATTCCTAACAGTTTGTATGCTAAGGATTCTTGTGCAATTTTCTTGTTAATTAAGAGGTTTTTCTCTTGTTGGATGGCTTATTATGAAGTAGTACTTATGTATGAAACAAAGGGTGGTATTCCATAAATGTAAAAAGGCTGATTAACCACTTTTATAGTCCATAACAGTGAGTAAGTATATGATATCACAATTGTGTGCTTAGTATGAACTTGTGGACTGTTGGGTAGAATGCTATTGTCTCACTTCCTTACTGACTGACTCGTTACTGTCTTGAGACTGATCCAGGGCTGTTTGTACATGTAAAGGTTGCTGGAATAGTTTGGTTAGATTTGTAATAGGTTTGGAGTTGTCGACGTTGAAATGTAACGAGGGAAGGTAACGTTATGCTATCCATTTTTTGGTGATGTAGAATTGTTATGTGTTGTTCTTTATGGGCTGTTGTAAGACTGTTATGGTATTAAAATAGGCTATACACGATGTGTACATGTTAATGTGTATTAGGAAATACGATTAGGGGCGAAAAGGTTAAAGGAATACGCCCGGGTTTATAAACACCCGCGTGCTGCCCATGTCTTGTTTTCTTATGTGATTGGGATGCCAAGGTGTGTTTATTAGCTATTAATGCTAGTTTTATCACCTACTATATTGTAGATAAGTATTTGGAGGAAGGGAAGGTTATCTCAAGGTAGTAACAAGGTCATACAACGAGGTATGTAAGGTTA
>JAABOM020061017.1:0-11374 GCA_011800125.2 Solanum clarkiae
GCTAAGTTCAAAAATTCCTTTTCCTCTCCTTCTTGTGTGAGACAATTGTGTGAGTGTATTCCGCTGCGCACTTAACAAGAAAGACTTAATATCAATGAAATCACTCCGAGCTCACAAGAGTGGACTTGTAAAGTTCAGGTGATAGATAAAGGTCATCCCCGAAACAACAAAGAGGGAACCGAAAAGTATCATCTCATGATATTACAAGACAAAGAGGTATTTTTACTTATACAAATCAGTTTCTTAGACATATAAATCTGCAACACTTCATTTTTAATTGCTTTTCACTAATTGTAATTGACCGACTGCTCCAAGAGCACTCATCTATAAATCGGTTACTGGTACAAGTAACATAAAGAAATGTAACCAACGTTTATTGAAAAAAGCGTGGTGTAAGCTATCTGATTGGTACTGGCAATTTCTTGTCACAGGTTTCAAATCTTAAATCTGAAGTCTGGACCTTGATCTGAGAGTAGTGGATCTGAGTCGGTCCCATCCTTGTAGATAATATATCAGAGGGTCTTTGTACTATGTATGGTAGCTGATATATATGTTTTTACCAACTATTTGTGCTTTATATTTGAAAAAGTGCAAGATTTCTTTTGTCCTAGCTAGGTTGATGACTCGGTTGATGACATCAATTGTTTTGTTCTTTTTAAAAGTTAATTAAGCTCTTTTCAGTATGTTTATACGTTAATTGTTCTTGAGTTATCAAGTATTAATTTTATGTCATGCTACTCTTTCAATTGAAGCTCCAGATGGGAATTTACTGACTTGGACACGAAAATAACGTCACTTTCTCGAAAATTGTCAAACTGCAATCTGTCTTAGAAGATCCTTTATAAAGATGTCTTTATGAGAACTACAAATCCACCTTAGTTTAAATTCCTCAGTTTTCCTCTTTATTATTACGATCCAAGCCTAGGGCATAGACATGACACGACAAATGAGAAGTCCAAAGACAACCCAAACAAGCTCTTGTTCGTAACATGCAAACATCCTTGGTTGCGGAAGCAAAATAAGTAATAACAAGACTCAAGTAAAAAGGGAGCGGGGCTAAGGGAAATATTTTTCATAAACATAGAAATCATAAGAAGAGTCAAGCTGGAAAACATATACAAACTTAGTATCCAACAACATCTCTACTTTAGAATGGAGCGGGGCCAAGACACTTCCCAAGCTCACCCTTATAATAATAAGAATCCAACATAAGAAATAGGTCTCAACATAGCATGAAAGAAAGCAGATATCGTCCTCGGAGTTAAGGAGTCACAAAACTTTCTTGGAGAATCAAATTAGCCACGTGGAGGAGGAGGATCAAAAGGAGCTCCGGTTCCTACATGGTGAAATCACGTAGGCATAGAGTATGCATTAGTATGTTTGAATGTACTAAGTATACGGGATGCAATGCAACAAAGATATAAGCCAATATAATCAAAATACATAATCATAAGTAATGGACCTATATAATCTCAACATGGCATGCATGATCAATACTTGTAATAAAACATGCTTGTAAAACATTCAATTTGCATAGTACATTATACATGTGTAGAAAGAGACCTTAACCGACATAGACCGAACAAGCTATAACTTGGAATCCAAGACATGATACCCCCTTGCAAGGTGACCGAGGCATGGCACCCCTTCGACAAGGTGACCGAGAAATGACACCCCCTCAACAAGGTGACTTAGGCAAGACACCCACTCAACAAGGTGACCGAGGCATGACACCCCCTCGACAAGGCGATTGAGGCATGACACCCCCTCAACAAGGTGACCGAGACATGACACCCCCTTGACAAGGTGTGGTCTACTTTCCAAGGCAAGCCAAACATGATAACATAAGAGTAGATCATAATCATACGTGAACCCTTTCTTTAACATGAATGGCTCATAAGAGGTAAAAATCATGAAATAGGGCTTAACTTGATACTTGCAACATCATAGATATTTTTCATGAATTCATTACATACTTGAAAGCCCTTAATCATCATGAAGTCACTTGACTTGTAAAACATGTAATAGATCATCAAAAGCTTGAGAATTCTTATCATGTAATTTTATCAAACACTTGGTGGGCATATATGGATACTTGCTTAAATCATGCAAATGTAAGAGTATGGATCATGAAATAGTGAAATCAATGCATCTTAAAGTCATGTAAATCATCCCACCAACATCATGGTAAAACCCCATCATGGGTGAAACTCCCCAAAAACGCCCCAAAAATGTGCTTTCGAAATGCTCATAATCGTAATTTCTATATATCTCAAATCTGTGGGTGATATTGAAAATCTGACTTCATATTCATTATCAGGGGGCAAAATTGAGTGTGAAATGAGTATAACCCTGATTTTAGAGGACCTGTAGTGAAAAATAATTTTCGTAAAATTATGAATTTTAGTGTGGCGATCCGCGCCTTGGCCGTGACTCGTCAAGGGCGCAAATCTATGTAATTTTTCTTGAAAATTCTTTTTTGGGCCAAGGGCCTTGGGGTCATAGACCCATGCCCACATATGCGTGAAAACACCTATACTTAGCAATTTTTCAGCTCTATATCACTCAAGATCTTCTCAAAACCCTCTCTAACACTTAACCAAATATTTCATCCAAATCGAAGTGTCTCAAGCATAATTTCGGATCTCAAAAACTCCATTCAAGCTTCAATTCTCCTTCAAGTCTACATCAAGAAAATCCAAGTTTAAGGTATGTGGGTTTCATCCATTGAGTCCTTTCACCCATGGATCCAACCTTCCTTTTTTTTTTATGAAAATTACATGTTTTCAACTTATATTACTTATGGGTATTACTTATTATGAATTATGATTATAAATTATGTTGGGGTTTTATGAAATGTTGATTAGAGCCATATGTCTACCTATTTCAAGTTTATACTATGAGATGTTTGTCTATTGAGACTATGCATATTTTGAGCTATGAAACTATAATCTATTATGGGATTTGATGATGGATTTCAAAGCCTCTTGCATGGGGGTTTTATTATGTGATAGTGGGTTGATTTACATTGAATTTTCTCATATTACTGCACTGTTGAATTGCATGATTTTGAACTAGAATTACATGCCCACCAAGTGTTTGATAAAATATCTTGACAAGAATTCTCAAGTTATTGATGGTCTACTACATGTCTTATAAGTCAAGTAACTTTATGATGATTAAAGGATTGCATGTATGTATTGAATTCATGAAAATTATCTATAATGTTACAAGTTGACCACACCTTGTTGCGGGATGACATGCCCAATCACCTTGTTGAGGGGGTGACCTGCCTCAACCACTTTGTTTGGGGGTGACATACCCGCACTATCAAGTTGAGGGGTAGATATCTTGACCACCTTATCGAGCGGTGATATGCCTATACTACCATGTTGAGAGGTAGATACCTTGACCACTTTGTCGGGGGGTGACATGCCCATACTACCATGTTGAGGGATAGATACCTTGACCACCTTGTCGGGGGTGACATGCTCATACTACCACGTTGAGGGGTAGATACCTTGACCACCTAACCGAGGGAGCGATATGCCATGGATTCCAAGTAGTATTTGCTTGGTCTATGATTATGGTCTCTTCCCATACGTGTAATCTATATTTGCAAATTATATGATTTATAAGCATGTTTTACCTCAAGCATTGATCATTCATGCCATAATGATATTATACCTATCCATTGCTTATGAATATGCATTTTGACTATGTTGTCTTATATCTTGTTGCATTGCATCCTACATACTTAGAACATTCAAATGTACTAACACATACTTTATGCCTACTTGATATTACTATGTAGGAATCAGAGCATCTCTCAATCATCCTCCATGTGCCTAGCTTGGTGCTTTGGAAGATAAGCTTTGGTAAGTCCTCAATTTCAGGGACACTAGCTATGCTATTCTTACTATTGATGTCTCTTTATGTTGAACACTTGATACTATGAGGGTGAGCTCGAAAAGTGTCTTGGCCCCTATTCCAATATATGTTAGAGGTGTTGTTGGATCAATTGATGTACATATGCTTTGAGCTTTGACTCTTTTATGCTTTATAAATATCAAGACTTCTCTTAGACCCTTTGCCCTTATTTATATCTCTTGTTTTTGTTATTTTGCTTCTGTGAGCAAGGATATATGATTGATATGCTAAGAGGCTTCAGGTTCCTCATTCGCCGTGTCACGTCAAGGCCCTAGGCTTCGGTCATGACAAACTTGGTATCAGAGCACTAGGTTGTTAATGTTTCTCGGAATCTAACACACCGCGTTGATTAAAGTCTTATTCATGGTTGTGAAGTGCACCACAACTATGAGTAAGAGGCTATGAGGTGTTTTAGGAAATGTTCCCCTTCTTCATGATCTATGTTGTGCTATAGAAGTTAAGGTAACGCTTTACCTCTAATGAGATTTCTTTGATATTCTAGATCATGCCTATTCCAAGAGGAAGAATAAGGAGAGCCCGTTCACCTGAGGATCAACCAGCCCCTCCCGCTCCTCAAGCTCCTCAAGATGGGGGAGTGGCACGTGATGACTTCCGATATGCTATCACCATGTTGGCTCATGCTATGACCAACAAAAACAACCAAGGGGCCCAAGCTCCTCATGCTCCTACTCTGGCCTCAAGGGTGAGGGATTTTACTAGGATGAATCCATCGGAGTTCCATGGGTCCAAGGTGGATGAGGATCCCTAAGAATTCATTAATGATGTGTATAAGGTGTTTTCCATTATGGGGGTTAATTCAGAGGAAAAAGCAGAGTTGGCGGCGTACCAACTCAAAGGGGTGGCTCAGATATGGTTCACTTAACTAAAGATGGAGAAGGGGAATTGTGATGCTATCCCTTGGGAGGAGTTCAAAGCGGCATTTATCAACTGGTTCTTTCCTACTGAGCTAAGGGAGGCGAAGATTATGGAATTTATGAATCTAAATCAAGGGTTTATGAGTGTGAGGGAGTATGCCATCAAGTTCAACCAACTCTCCAAATATGCCCTACAATTGGTTGTCGAGCCAAGGTCAAGGATGAATAAATTTATGTCGGGTGTATCTGACTTGGTTAATGAGAAGTGTCATACCGCCATGCTAATAGGTGATATGGATTTGTCCCGCCTCATGAAATATGTCGAAAAACTAGAGAGGGCAAAGCTTAGAGAGAGAAGAATTGGTAAGTCCAAGAGGGATCATGTTGAAGGTGGATTCCAAAATTCCAGGGATGGTCAGTTTCCTCAAGGCCCCAAGTTTCATGTCCAAGAGTCTTCCAATGCTCCTAATAGAAGGTTTGCTAATAACAACCCAAGGTTCCAAGGTGGTGGTGTTGTGATGCCAAACCCTATGTGCCAAAGGTGTGGTAGGAACCATAATGGTCCATGTTTGAAGGACTCCAATGTTTGCCATGGTTGTGGTGAAGTGGGTTATAAGATGATTGATTATCCTCGTGCTAGAAACAAAGGTAGAGATGGTCGTCCACAAGGCCAAGGTGCGAATACGGGTCAAAAAGGGAAAGGAGGCCAATAAAGGGGGTGCTCCAAGGCAAAATAGATTTTATGCTCTTCAAGGGAGACTAGGGGTACATGAGGTGCCTGATGTCATCACCGTTATATTAAAGGTTTTTGGGAGTAGATCATAATCATACGTGAACCCTTGCTTTAACATGAATGACTCACAAGAGGTAGAAATCGTGAAATAGGTCTTAACTTGATACTTGCAATGTCATAGATACTTTCCATCAATTTATTACATACTTGAAAGCCCTTAATCATCATGAAGTCACTTGACTTGTAAAACATGTAATAGATCACCAAAAGCTTGAGCATTCTTGTCATATAATTTTATCAAACACTTGGTGGGCATATATGGACACTAGCTCAAATCATGCAAATGCAAGAGTATGGATCATGAAATATTGAATTTAATGCATCTTAAGGTCATGTAAATCAGCCCACCAAACATCATGGAGAAACCCCATCATGGGTATCATGTAATTCATATCAAAAGTTTACAATAGCTCATAGATTTCATAGCTTGAATCATGCATATCTCAATATACAAAGATCAACTCATAGTATAAGCTTAAAATAGGTATTCATGTATAATCAACAATACTTGATAAAACCCCAATATAATTTATGCTCATATTTCATAACAAGAGATACCCATAAGTAATACAACTTGAAATCACATAATTTTCACAAAAAGGAAGATTGGGCTCCACGGGTGAAAGGAACTAGTGGATGAAACTCATGTACCTTAAACCTTGAATTTCTTGAAATTTATTTGAGGAGGACTTGAATCTTGGAATGGGTTCTAGAAATCCAAAGCTTGTCCTTGAAATCCTTGAATTTGAATGGGGAATTTGAAAATGATTTGGGGAAGTTTTAGAGGGTTTTAGAGAGAGTCTTTTGGCAATAAAATGATGAACCGAAGAGTTTAGGATCTTAAATGAGTATAAAAATGCCAATCTAGGGCTTAGAAAGGGTGGGAAAGGATCAAATAATCCTTCCTAAGAAGCTATCAAATGCCCCCTACGGACCCCGTTACTGGTCACAAACAGTACTACGACTCGTACGACCCCTCCCATAACCCTTTGGCTCAATTTTAGAGTTTCTGGAATTTGCTACAGGTCACACTGCAACTCGTATCCCACACTACGACCCCATAGAAGAGGTTTCGCAGTGCAACTCTGCATGATAGTCCTCAGCAAAATGGCCATAACATTTGACTTCGAACTCTAAATAAGGTGAAACCAGTTGCATTGGAAAGCTAACTCAAAGGGATTTTATTTAATAAGGAATGGATCATCCAGCTCTTTGTATGCTAAAAGTTATGATCATTTAAAATTGACCGTTGCATAATTCAATACCCAAAACTCAATTTATAGGAAAGTCTTGAACTCGTCTAAGTACTAGAAGTCTCTCATCACCCTAATACACTTCCCACCTATACAAATGAGACTTGCAACATAGGTTCCTATGAGTATGGAGTTATGGGGTGTAACAAGATAATCATTTGTAAGTGTAAAGATCCAGGCCTAGGTCCTAGTCATAACAAGGTGAATGAGGAACCTGAAGGTACCTCAAACAAGGCTCTTAGCATTCATAAAGCATATCAAAGGTAATGGCATAAAGATAAGATGGAAAACTAATGGAAATAAGGCTAAGGACCACAACATAAATCAAAATGAGACTAAAGAACTAGATACAACTATGGAATGTGTCCAACAATACCACTAACATAGACTTAGCGGGGGCTAAGGCATGTTCAAGTTCACCCGAAAATACAACCGTAGAAAAAGAAATTATAAAATTGAAAACTAAAATGTTTTGATACTTCAATCCAGAAAAAAAACTAGGATGTCATCCCTGAACCAGAGGACTCAACAACTCCGATCTCAACAATTCAAAGCTAGCCATGTGGAGGATATCGAGGAGCGTCAGTCTCTACATGGTTAAATCATGTAGGCATAGAGTACACATCAGCACTTTAAATATACTGGTATGTAGGTACGCAATGCATGATAGTGGAAACAATGATGAAATGACTCATACAAAGTCTCTAGTTAAAATCATACATTTACAATGACATTAGTAATAATAAAGTCAATATCATTTAAACATCAAAAGGCAACTTTAGAAGGACTTAGTAAGGACCATAGATGAACATAGTGGTGAATAAGAAAATCATGCAAACTTCGAACATGCTTGAATTTAGGGATTTAAATCATATATCAAAGAAGAAGCACCTTCGAAGCATGAGGACATACATAAATATGATCATTTGCCACATTACTTTACCCATAGCACATGAGATAATGCACATATGAAATAAAGAATGTACCAATTTGTTAGAAAACATATGTTGTTATGTACAATTAAAATAGTAATTTGCTTGGGTAAGCAATACATCACTTTAGATAAAAGATCATTTTTTTACGAAAGAAACATTAGTAATGATGAGAAATATTACATAATTGAAGACATAGTAATATACCTTTAGAAGTTTCACGACCCGGTCCCGGTCATAATGGTGCCTGTTAGATTCCACCTACAAGCCAGCCAAACACCTAACCCACAAGGAACCTGTCCTAGAATCTAGTCAAGTCGAAATCAACACAATAATAACATAATAGAAAAATCTACCCAGAACCTAGAATTCAGCTGTACAAAAACGAAAAGATACAGAGAACCAAAATGTAAAGCAGTATATATATAACTGATAGTGCTCCTGCGAAATACATCATAATACTAATGTATAAGGCCAATTGTCTAGAAACAATAGATGACATCAAAAGGAAGAATACTACAAGGTAGTTAGGACCATCGATGCTCTCCAAAAGTCTCCTTAATGCTCTATAAACTCACCAATGCAACAACCACAACTCATATCTAGACCTGTACCATGGGAAGATGCAGAAAATAGGGGTGAGTAGACACCCAGTAGGCATCATTGGCAACTGTGTGAAATAGGAAACATAAAGAAGCAGAAATATATAGAGGACTGCAGCAATGTAGAAATCCAAACTCAAAGCAAGGCATAAGCATATTTGGAAACCCTCAACCAACAATCAAACCAATCCAAGTGATGAATAGTGACAACAAAACCAACCCAAGTGATGAATAGTGGCAAACTGCACCAACCTAAGTGATGAACAATGGAAAACTGAACCAACCCAAGTGATGAACACCAATACCGACTGATGAAAACTGTGTAGGCCCATATCACAACCTCCACCAACCGAGGCATAACATTTTATGTGGGTGCAACATCCTAGTAACTATGCATGTACGCCACTCGAGCCCCTATAAGCCTAGGAGGTACCCACCCCCCAAAATATAACAGACAGATAATCACTGAAACGCCAAAGAACTATGACGGAGCCCAACTCTCCGTATCATAAGGTCAAGGGTCAGTTTTACATTGGTGTAAGACTCTAGTGTATAAGATTGAATGCCCTTGATCCCCCATAAACCTAGAGGGCACACCCAAGCACAATCAGGGTATGAAAAAGTGAGTGGATGCACGGGTAATAATCGGGCCCACATCCCCCCCAAAATCACAACAATAACCAGGTCCTCAACCATTTAGAGATGGTGTTACATGAGGACTTGAACCCCTAATATCACCTGGAATTCGAACCTAGGGTCTTCCAACCTAGCCTTCGATTGGGCAGTCAATTAGTGCCAAGTGGTCTGGCCTTAAATATAATGGTGAAATGTATCCCAGGGGGAGAAAGAATTCCCCTAGCATACTCAATAGTGTCTCAACAACATAATATCAATCACGGGGCATCAAACCATGGAATGTCAATCACAAGATCCAGCCCCACAAAATGTCAATCATGAGGCCCAAGCCCACAGAGTATCAATAATAGGGCCCAACCCCATAGAAAGTAAACAGGATCCTTAACCCAAAATAATGGCAAGTGCTCGGACCCCTTTAGAATCGGCACATGTGTCTCAGACACACAGATGTGACCACTGGAGAATGGGACTGGGAGATGCATCACCCAGGGTCTCAAACACTAAGATTTGGCAACCAGAGACTTGAATGACAAGGTGCATTATCTAGGTTTCAAAGCGTAGCATCAGAAAATCTCACTCTTTCTAGCCTAACCGGATTCAGATCCCCCAATCATATCATCTCTCCCAAATCATAATAAAAACATGTTCCCAGGGTATGTAGAGAACTTAGATTACTAGCTAATGTCCGTGTAAAAAAGTGTTAGCCACAAAAATTGGTGTAAACTCGGCCGACCAATCCCCAAACTCGCTATAGTCAATCTCTGCACAAATAATAAGAGTAAATCGCAACAAAAACATGGATCTCATATGTATCAATAACAACTACGCCCAATGGAATCATGTTGTATTAGAATTAGTCATAGCATGGAAAAAATTCAACAAATAGCCTCATAATCATTTTATCTCAGAATACGAGTAACATACTCCCACAAACAAAGGTTAGATCAGAATATACACCTATTCCACAACATCAGACGGAAAGAACCAGTGAATAACAACTATTAGTAGTACATCAGAGACTATATACATCACTGTTGACACCCAATTTTTACCGTACACGGTGTCAAATTAATCATCGAGTTCTATTTTTGTTTTAACAGTTTTTAAATGATTATTTTCAAAAAAATTAATTACAGCGCGTGGGGGACACGCGCCCCCAATTCTCCTCTTTTCCCCTTTCCTTCTCCTAACTCACGCTCCATTTCCCCTAACCCTTCCCATCTCCTTCATCTTCATCCCCTTTCCCCTTCTTCAAAAAAAAAAAGAAAAAAGAAATCCGACCAAATCCCCCTTTCTTCTCAACATTCAACACCCATAGTCAACTTTTAATCCACAATTAACGGATAAAAGTTTGAAAAAATGATGATTCTGCCGGAAACACATTGATTTCCAAGATTCAAAATTCAATCTTTGAATCTCAAATCCCCAAATCCAGCCTGTTCTTCACCCGTTTTCCCCCTTAATTTCCCCCATTTTCGCCCTAATTTCTACCTATTTAATCCCTCTTCTTCTTCGTTTTGAGGGCAGTCATCAATTCGAAAGAGGTGGCGACAGAAATCTCAAAAGAAAACTCAGCAAAGCTTAGCAGCAAGCCGTTCTTAACCAAAAAAAAAACTTAAGAAAACATCAATCATATTTTAGCCGTCGATAGTGAGAAAGAAAAGGGGAGACGAGTTCAAAAACACCGTAGTGTAGGCGGCAGCCATCAACAGAAGAATCCTAGCAATACTCAATTTATTTCTATCATTAAAAATACGAAAGCTCCAGTCAGTTGCTACAGCTCCTATTTCGGTGGTGTCGAAATTCTCAAGCTCGTCGTCCCAGTTCTTGCTCCGGAACAGGTAATATCCTCATCCAAACTTTTCCTTCCTTTGTAGATGACATGAGTAGTTTCATGATTCTAGTTGCTATTAGTCTTGTGAATAGTGATACTCAAATTGATACGTCTTGAGGTAATTGTGTTCGGCTAAGTATGTTGTTGACATCTTGTTGATTATTCACTGTAAAGCGGTTGAGTGCGTCGTTGTTGTTCTGTTCCCTGATTCATAAACATGCTATGAAGTCTAAACCTTGTTATAGTTGTCAAAAATATTGTTGTTGTTCGTAAGACGACTGGGAATGTTGTTGTTAGGTTTCTGAGAATATTGTTGTTGCCATTCTTGCCCACTGTTTTGCTCAAAATATGCTATGGTGTTCAAATCTCAGCTTGTTATAGCTTGATTGATGATGGCTTAATCCGTTATAATGTTGTCTGTTTACTCTCTGTTGAATATAAACCATTAGCATGATATTCAGTTGGGTTTTGCATGTGCTTCTGTCTGAAAGTTTGAGTTTTTGGTCATCAATGATGATA
>JAABOM020061018.1:0-11373 GCA_011800125.2 Solanum clarkiae
GCCCCGGTCCCCCCCCCCCCCCGGCCTCGTTCGGTGCAAAATAAAATCCCATGGAATTACAATATATTAAAGTAATCATTCATAAGATTTGAGTTAAATATATCAATGAAGTCCATAGAATAGCCTATTAAACTAAAGGATCCAAAATGTGAGAATTGTCCTTATCACAAAAAGAGTCTATTATGTAGGTGAGAAAACTCGTTCATCAACTTTCAATTAGTCATTAAAGAATTTCTATGATCATAATCAAAGCTTTCATATATCTTTGGTTAAAACCTGTGGCTTTCAAGACATGGTTGATTGGAAAATTTGAGTAAACTAGGTGGGTTCATTGTCAATTCAACTCAAAATATGCAACTCAAAGAAATTATGTATAAAAACAATGAAATTCATCGATTAGAATAGTAAATCAAGTAACCCACCATGATGCGTCAAACATTTAGATAGCTTGACATAGAAGCACCTTGTAAATAGTTAATTTCACTTAATTGGATATCAATTTATAACAAAATAAGTCAACTAACATAACATAAGTCATAATACATCATTTGAAGTGAAACTATAAAAGTCCATGAAACTAAGTCCCGAATTGCCCTATAGCGTGAGTCATACTTACTCACCCCTTAGTTATTATATGCTATATGCTATGTGAATTCATGATAATCCCTTTCCCTAAGATATCCCTATAGCGTGAGTCCTACTTTCCCGTCCCTTAGAACTGTGCATTTAATTTTGAATGCGCTTCCAAATTGATGATGTGTTTTCAATACTTTGAGGCTTGTTTGGGGACTCTCGGGTTCTCATTTGCCGAGTCACTCCTAGACCCTTGGTCCGGGTTGTGGCAGCGGTGGTATTAGAGCACTAAATTTATAAATGGTCCTCAGAGTCCAACATGTCGCGTTAAGTAGAGTCTTATTCATGGGTGTGAAACGCACCACATCTATGTGTAAGAAGCTATAAGGCATTTTATGTTTCACTTTTTCATGATTCTTATCGTGCTATGGAATATGTCTTGAGATTTCCTGTCTCCATCCCTTCCTATCGGATAGGAAGAGTTGCTTTAGGCTCGTAATGCAATCCAGAAAAGGAGGATATTATAGCTAATCTTATGTATGAGGTTAAATGGGAGTTGGTGAAGGGAAAAAGGAGTTGGCAAAAGATGTTTACTGTTTGGCTAGATTGGGTGTTAGGTTGGCTGACTCTAATGATGGAGGTATTCATGTTCATAACAGGGCTGAACCTTTTATGGTTGTTGATGTCAAGACTAAGCAAGACTTGGACCCATCCTTGGTTATGTTGAAAAGGTGATTTCTAGAAATAAGATAGAGGTTTTCTCCCAAGGGGGAGATGGCGTAATTTGGTACCAAGGTTGATTGTGTATTTCGAATATCAATGGTCTCAGAAAGGTGACCATGATTGAGGCTTATAACTCTCATTATTTGATTCGCCTGAGATCTACTAAGAGGTACTAGGGTTTGAGAGAAGTGTATTGGTCACATGGTTTGAAGAAGGATATAGCCAAGTTCGTATTTGAATGCCCTAATTATCGACAAATGAAGATAGAACACCAAGGATCGGTGGTTTATCTCAAGATATTGAAATTTCTACTTGGAAGTGAGAAGAGACAAACATGAATTTTGTAGTTAGTTTTCCTTGGACACGAAGGCAATTTGATTCATTTTGGGGTATTGTCGACCGAAGGACTAAGTCGGCTCATTTATCGGTTGAGTATACTTTCAATATTGAGAATGATTCAAACATTGGAGTACATGTCGAGATCTTGTGTTTTGGAATTCAAGGTTAATTAGGATGGTCATCTACCACTTATTTAGTTAGATTGCAACAATAGCTTTCATGCTAGCATTGGTCTGGACCTGTTTAGGGCTTTCTGTGTTAGAAGGTGAAGGTCTTTGGTGGGATGGTTTGAGTTAGATAAGATTACTTCTATAGGCCTGGGGTGTTGGAGGCTATAGGAAGAGTGGAAATAGTTAGGGAAATGTTGAAAATGGTTCAAAGTCATCAAAATTTTTATTTGGATATTAGAAGGAGGGATCATGAGTCTCGTATTGGTGATTGGGGTGTGATGGTCGCACCTATGAAGGGTGTGATGCATTTCGGGAAAGAAGGGAAAGTCAAGTTCTTGGTATATAGGTCCTTATGAGATGGTGGAGTGGTTTGAGAATGTGGCCTATGGATTGGATTTGCACCCGGGTTTGAGTTTTATTCATCCGGTTCTCTAGCTGTCTAAGTTGAGGAAGTTGGTTAGTAATACTAGTGCTATTGTGACTTTGGACATTGTTGAGGTCAAGAAGAACTTGTCTTATAAGGAAGTTCTGGGTGAGATCTTGGATGGGCAAGTGGAGAGGCTTCACAATAAGGATCAACACGTGGAAAATGCTATGTGGGAAGTGGGATCAAGTATAATGCAACAATACCTTTATCCTTTCCAATCTACTTAAGCCTATGATATTAGGTTCTTCCTTTTTATCAATAGTCCTAACTCTTTCACTCTTGAGTGTCATGACATGACATGCATACATGTGCACAAAAATGATTTATTTCCATGTTGTTTAAAATGACTTGAATAAGTTTTGATGTGAGTTTTAATGACTTTATGATTTCCAAATGATGAACTATGCATGGTATTTTGTGTTTGAATGTTTCATGTTCTAACTCAAGCCTTTCAAGCCTTGTTCTTCCACATTCGAGGACGAATGTTCCCAAGGGGGAGATGATGTAAGGACCCGGATTTTTGTTAGCTTTGGTGAGTCTTGAGGTTTGGTTTCGGAAAGTTTTGGGCCAAGGTGACACCTTATAGAACATCCAAGATTGATCTAAGTTCAATTTCAAGACTTCAATTCAAGCTCATTTATGTTGTTTAAGACCATCATGGGTCTCGTACATCAACTTGAGTTCAAAGGAATTTCATTGACTAAGTTTTTCATAAGTACCGATATAAGGATCAACTTTAAATGGGCATATCTGTTAGAAGAGAAAGAACTGGGGGACCCACAAACTATCACATTAAAGTTCTTTGAATTATTTTTCCGACGCACTTGGTTTCACCTCATTTCGAGTTCGGATGAAGAAGTTATGCCCGTTTTCGTAAGACCCTCCTGTGCAGTATTGCCACACGGGAAAGTAAACGGGTAGTGAGACATCTCATGACTCGTGAGACTATCCTTGATCTTAAGACGACCTTTTTTTGCCAAGTCTTGTGCCATGAACAGCCACACGAACTGTGTGGTGTGGCAGGAGTCGTGAGGCCCTCCATGAGAATTCTAGAGTGAAAATTTTCTAAGTGTTGAGCCAAGTTCCAACTTCCAGAAATTTTTCTAAGTGTGGGTTCACGGGAAGGTAAACGGACCGTGTAATTCCACATGGACCATTTACCCTCCATTCGAGTGGCTTCCGATAAAATTTTCCTTGGATTCATTGATGGTATTTTCGTAAATTTAATTATTTCTATTGGTCTTTTGGGAATTCCTATGCTATTCTAAGGTCATCTAAAGACCTAAAACCTATTTCAAATATTCAAAATCACTCTTCATATTTTTAAAATCCTCTCAAAAGCTTTCCACAAAGAACTCTTGGAGACTTCTACATTTGGGCTAGGGAACTCAATTCTTCTTCAAATTCTTTGGGGTTTCTTCATCTTAGTGAAGGTATGTGAGTTTTGATCCTTGGTTATTTCCAATAAAGGAGACCCAAGCTCTTTTCAAGAAATCTACATGAATTTTGCTTACTTAAATTTGGTGTTTTAAAATATTTTGACTCCTTAAGTTCCAACAATGAATGGGTTATGTTTATCTATGGATTTAAAGATGAATTAAGCTTTGAAATATTAAAATACATTTTTATTAAGAATATTTCGATATGCATGGTCCTTAAATGTTTAAAATCTAAGCATGGGTGATTATATTATGATTTCAAATATGGATTCAACTATGTTTTCACTTGAATTTCATACTATTTTGATAATTTTAAATTGAATCTAAATTATCCATGTCAATCACGTCTCATTCATAGAATATGCATTTCATGAGCATGAATTAATAGAAATTATGAAGTGGGTTAAGCCCAATTTTGTTATAAGATATGATATTGATAAGATATTGATTATGACAATATTGTGATCACATTCATATCTATTGATTATGGCTCTTTGAGCATTTTGGGTGCTCGCACCATATGAATGGACTATTCCTATGCATGAGTATTATAACTATGAAATTATGAATTTGGCATTTGAGTCTATGTATGAATTATTATGAATGGTGTTTCGCCTTTAAGCCTAAGAATGCATTGAAATGGTTTTTGAAATGAATATTGCCTCTTTTGAGAGCATGTATATGTATGTTATGAGTATTCTTGTGTGATGACGACTTAGCATTGATGGATTGAGGGACTACTCTCTTTTCTAGAACTATGTGCCTAACATAGGTTATATGAAATCCTATCTGAAATGGGATATGTTCCCGTAAGGAAGGTTGCTTCATACGAAATGGAATAGGTTCCCGTAAGGAAGGTTGCTTCATACAAAATGGGATAGGTTCCCGTATGGTGAAGTATAATATGACAAGATATGCTATATGTGGAAATCCTATCCGGAATGGGTTATGTTCCCATAAGGAAGGTTGCTTCATCCAAAATGGGATGGGTTCCTGTAAGGTGAAGTATGGTTTACCTTTGGCAAGTAGACCACCTCTTTACCGATGAGGGGATTTCAGCGGATAGCTCGCTTGGTCTTACTCATGTTGGTTGAGGTCACATCCCCATTATATATCTGAGCATTATTTGCATTTCATGCATCATTAATTTCATTGCATCTTGTTTATATTACATTTCTTGCTGTAAATCTCCTTCTATATTATGTACCCTTGCCATCTAATATTGTATGCAGGTTTGGTAAGTTACATTCATTGCACCCCACATATTTAGTACATTCAAACGTACTAACGCATATTTTTGCCTATATCATCTTACCACGTAGGGATCAGAGATTTCTTTCATCCACCATTCGATGGCTAGATTAGATTTTAAGACATTGGTTGTGGTGAGTGATATCTTCCAAGGACAAGCTACCATTCCGCTACCTTAAGTTGCTTTGTTTATGTTATCTATACTTTGAGGTGAGCCAAAACATGTCTTGGCCCCCGTCATATCATATGACTAGAGGCAATGTTGGACATCTTGTAGACTCTCGTCAGATCCATGTGTCATGTATTGTATTTTAACCTCATGATCATGGTTATCTTTTGCTTATGGATAACATGGATTGATTATGGGAATTTTTATATGCATATGTATATTTGATGCGATAACATATAAGATCCAAAGTCTCGAATTACCCCATAGCGTGAGTCATACTTACTCGCTCCTTAGTCATTATGTGTTATATGCTATGTGAATTCATGCTAATCCCTTTTCCTAAGATATCCCCATAGCATGAGTCCCACTTTCCCTTCCCTTTGAACTATGTGTTTCATTTTGAATGCGCTTCCGAACCGATGATGTGTTTTTTGGTACTTTGAGGCTTCTTTGGGGACTTGCGTGTTCTCATGCATCGTGTCACTCCTAGATCCTTGGTCAGGGTCGTGACACAAATCAACCACAAGGATAAGGTGGAAGATCATCGCTTATCTCTACGTTGTAATATAATACAGGCATAAAGCATGCGTTATTACGTTAGAATTTGCTAAGTATACTGATATGCAATGCAACAATAATCATATAGTGCAATAATCGAGTAATAATACATATGGTAATACATAAGTAGAGCATGGATAAATGTAGACGCTCAATGCACTAGATAACCATAAGTAGAGTCATGCAAGCATTATATAGATCATACATATTTGGAAAGTAGGCCATGCATGTTATAACATGGAATCTAATATAACCCCTACATTGAGAAAGGGGGAGCTTACTTGCCAAGGTAGACTCTGTGAAGTACATTCATTCATTCATTAAAATTAGTGGATATATGTGGATCCACTAGCCTAGCATATAAGGCAACCTATAGTAGCACATATTTATGAGACTAGAAGCTTCTACGAGAGGATTCCTTAGGTCCAATCCCCCCTCCCCCCTTAAGCCTCATTAGGTGCAAAGTAAAATCCCATGGAATTATGATACATTAAAGTAATAATTCATAAGATTTAGTTCAATATACATCAATAAAGTCCATAGAATAGCTTATTAAACTTGAGGATCCAAAATGTGAGAATTGTCCTTATCACATAAAGAGTCCATTATGTAGGTGAGACAACTGTTCACAAACTTTCGATTAGTCATTAAAGAATTTATATGATCATAATCAACGCTTTCATAAATTTTTGGTTTAAACTCTTGGCTTTCAAGTCATGATTGATTGGAATTTGAGTAAACTAGGTGGGTTCATTGTCAATTGAACTCAAAACATGCAACTCAAAGAGATTATGTATAAACACAATGAAATTCATCGATTTTTAGAATAGTAAATAGAGTAACCCACCATGATGCCTCAAACATTTAGATAGCTTGACATAGAAGTGCCTTGTAAATCATTAATTTCATTTAATTGGATATAAATTTATAACAAAATAAATCAACTATAAGTTTGTTTGAAGTGAAAATACATTCATAATTGGATATCCATTCATAACATAAGTCATAATATATCATTTGAATTGAAACTATAAAATCCCATGAAAATTTCGTAATTTAAGATTAAGATATTTCATTGAAAATACTTAGTCTCCATGAGTGGAAGCTATCCATAAATGAAACCCACATACCTTGAGTGAAAGTATGGTAGAAATCCAAATTAAGAGAGATTGATACTCTTGCTTGAAAATATTCAATAGAACTTGAAGGATGAGAGAGCTTGAGAGACCTAAGCGATTTAAGAGTAAGGATGAAATTAGGGTGAATTGGTAGGAGTTGGGACAATTTTGGACAGATTTAGGCTTAAGATGGCATAGTTTAAGAGTTGAATAAGTAATAAATGACCAAAACATCCTTCATTAAAACTGGCTAGATGGGCAATTAATTGACTCCATGAGTCGTAGACCTATCTACGACCTATGGAATGTGTCTTGTAAAAGTCAGGCCTAAGTTTTATGGTTATTAATTTTGATCTATGATACTCCTTCTACGGACCGTAGAAGGGACCTATAGAAGGGTCTCATCCCACTGAATTTCCAAAAGTTCTACGAGTTTGATTTTTGAACCCCCAAACCACGACACACATATCTGTGGCCTATAGTTCCATATATGGGTCAAATTCCTCCTGTAGTCCACCCTAACACTTAGCCAAATTTCACCAGATTTGGACTCAAACGACGAAACCTCTTCACGATCTGTCACAAGACTCTAATCTGTAAACTGTCTCATCCTACTGAACTCTTTTTCATCCCTTTTTGAATTTTAACTATGAACTTATATATGATTCTTACATCTATTTACAGTCCGTAAGGACTCTTCGTACTTCCAATAAAAACTCTCTTATTTTCATGAAGCCACTAGCCCAACCATGAAGCCCACTTATAGGTGTAATTCAAACCACGAGCCAGTGATGGTGCTCATAAATGACAGACCTCGGATCATATTTTTTGAAACATTTTTTCATATCCCATCCTTCTAACTTATGTGGTATTACAACATCTCCCCCTTGAGAATATTCGCCATCGAATGATATAAAAAATAGCTTGAGTATTGTCAAATAAGTACCAACAACCCAACATGAAGGCAAAATGCAACTTAAGTTGCATGAAATTTTCAAACTTATTCATCAATTATGATTGAAACACGGTCTCATGAGTATGAATGTATGCTATATGACATGAAAAAGATAAATTGCAAGAATTTAAGGTCTTTGGGCTAGAATAACATAAACCTTAGGCTTGAGCAAAATGAAAGATATAGGGATATCATTTCATTATGTACGCCTCTGATTCCAATGTAGCACTCTTAACTTGTTGATTCCTTTAAAGGACTTTGACCAATGCAACTTCTTTGTTTCTCAATCTCCTCACTTGTCGGTCCAAAATCTCAACTGAAACATCTTCATAGGTCAAATTATCATCAACACCCACTTCTTCCAATGGCATAATGGAACTTGGATTAGCCAAAAACTTTGTCAACATAGACACATGAAACACTGCGTGAACCATAGTCATATCTAATGGCAAGTCTAACTCATATGCAACCTTGCCAACCCACTTTAAGATTTTATAAGATCCTACACACGTAGGACTTAGTTTCCTCTTTTTTCCAAATCAAACAACACCTTTCATGAGTAAAACCTTCAAATATACACAATCTCCTACATCAAATTCAAGATCCCTCTACTTAACTACGAAATATGACTTTTAACGACTTTGAACCATTTAAAACCTTTACTTATGAGCCTCAGCTACTTCACAACATCCAAAACAAAACTAGGACCAATCAATTCCATCTCACCCACTTCTAACCAACCCACCGAAGACCTACATCGTCTCTCATACAAAGACTCAAACAATGCCATCTCAATGCTTGAGTCATAGCTATTATTATAGGTAAATTTAATGAGTGGTAGATGATTATCCCAATTATCCTTGGATTCCAACATACCATCCTTCAACATGTCCTAACAAGTTTGAATTCCATCAGTTTGAGGATGAAGTGGTGCTTAGCTTCACTTTGGTAACAAGTCCCCTTTTAAATGATTTCCAAAAGTGAGAGGAAAATTGGGGACCAAAATATGATATAATGGACAATGGTACACCATGCAACTTTACCAATTCATGAATTTAAAGCTTGGCATAATCCTCAGTACTTTAGGAAGTTTTGACCATTAGAAATGACTCGACTTTGTCATTCTATATATGTACACCCAAAGGAGTCATGATGTTTTTGGATACCAAGAAAAACCCACCACGAGCACGCTGTCAATCAAACCACGACCAAAATTCAATCATAAGTCAACTCTGCTATGGTAGTTAGTAGTAAAACAGTCATAACCCTTTACTCTAAAATCTAAATGAGGTGAAATTGGTTGCGTTAGAAATATAATTAAAAGAGATTTTATTTGGTAGGTCATAGGCCACCTATTTCTTTTTTTATAAGAGTTATGGTCATATAAAGTTGAATCTTGTATAATCTAATGGGAGAAACTCAATTGATAGGAAAATTTTGAACTTGGCTAAGTACTAGAGGTCTCTTATGACCCTAATCCACTTCCCATGCATAAGAATGAGGTTTGAAGATAGATACATGTAAGAATCGAGTTATGGGGTATTACAGGAGAAGTCCAATGTGGTTGACAACAACTGTAAGACTGTATAGTTTATATATGCAACAAAAGCACAATTCAGGATCACAAAGTTTCATTAACAAGATAATATATCTCAAGAAAAATGAAAAAAAAATACTAAACCTTTGAAGGTTTTGAAGAACTCGTTAAAGGTTGATCAATTCAGAATTTCGGCCTTCTACTAATTCTTTCTCAATCAATAACTTAGACAGGCAAAGATTTTCAGGAAAGAGGATGATTGTTTTTCTCTAGGGAAGACCCCTTACTTATTCCCAATTTTCATAAAATAGGGAAAAGGCTTAGGGGGACATAATGTTCATCAACAATTAGGGGAAAACAATAGTAATAAATACCCACAAAAGACAAAAATATTTTGATTCTTTTGACTAAAAAAAACTCTTTTCTTAAAATCATCATTATAATTATTAACACATCTGATTTTATTCCTTCGACTAGTAAAAATACTTCAACAGAAAAACTTATTTTCCTTTTTCATAACTAGTTAATTTGTCAAGCATAGTAGGGACTGTAAATTATTAATTGAGGCTTCAAATCATAATATTAATTTGAAAATGAATGAATTAATCATATTTTAATAAATTAAGAATTAGTTCACTAAGAATCTGTACTCCTTGATTTACTTATAAAATCTACTGTTATAGTTGCCTCAAATTTCTCACCTCTCTACTGATTTTGCCTTTTGTCAACAAAGTTTCAGTTGGTTTTTGGTAGTTCTATGAATCGAGCAAGTTGGCAGATCATGGATCATGTGCAGTTAACTAGTAACCAAGTGTAGCGTTTTTATTGGGCAGTTTTCCTTTTACAAATATACAGATATGTATATTTTTCTAAGACATCAGAGAGTGAACAGAGAGTTTTTTGTCTAGAGGTTTTGTTTATTTTTGTCCTCGTTATTGCTTTAGAAGTCTTGAGGACTTGTTTGTACTCAACCTTTTACATAGTGAAATTTGTTCGTCGTTGTCCGTGGTTTTTCCGGATTTGGGTTTTCCAAGTTAAAATCAGTGTGTGTGGTTCCAGATTTGCTTCTTTCTTATTTACACCCATTTCTTGTCTTCATACTAATTCCTAACAAGTGGTATCCGAGCAAGGTTCGAGGATGTCAACTATCACCAAGTTTGATATCGAGAAATTTGATGGAAAAATTAGCTTTAGCATCTGGAAGATCCAGGTGAAGGCTGCTTTGACACACAATGGTCTGAAGAAGGCTTTAGAAGGCAAGTCAAAGAAGCCAGTTTCTATGAATGACGAACAATGGGAAGAGTTGGATGAAAAGGCACTCTCTGCCATTAAACTTAGCCTCTCCAAAGAGGTTCTACGGGAGGCTATTCGTGAGACTACTGCTGCAAGGCTGAAACTTGAGTCTCTGTATATGACTACGAGTCTTGCCAATAAACTTCATCTTAAAGAGCATTTGTACACGCTTCCTATGACTGAAGGTTCTTCCATTCAATCTCATCTTCATGCATACAATTCAATCATAATAGATCTAGACAAGGCTGTATTTTTAATTCTCTCTTTGCCATCTACCTATAAACACTTCAAAGAGATTATGTTATATGGAAATAACTAAACTTACGTATTATGAAGATGTTAAATCAAACTTTTTGTCCAAAGAAAATTTTGATCTTGAAGTTCATTCTAAGGATAAAGCTGAGGGCTTGTTGGTTAAAAGCAGATCACTAGACAAAGGGAGTACATCTAAAAAGAAGTTCAGATCTAAATCTAGAGGGCATAATTCCAGCAAGACAGGTTGTTACTGCAAAAAATCTGGACATGTTATCTCTGATTGCTACAAATTAAAAAATAAAAAGGAGAGAGAGGAAAAT
The DNA here is from genome assembly GCA_011800125.2 of Solanum clarkiae. Taxonomy (NCBI): domain Eukaryota; kingdom Viridiplantae; phylum Streptophyta; class Magnoliopsida; order Solanales; family Solanaceae; genus Solanum; species Solanum clarkiae. Next base: position 11,128 of record JAABOM020061018.1, read on the forward strand.
AACAAAGCACTGGAGAAAATTGTTGAAGCCGGAGTTGTTGAATATGATTTTGAAGGAGATGTTCTGTTGGCTGTCTTGGTAGATAAGAGGAACTCTTCTGAACGGGAATTTAATACTAGATGTACATATCCTATATGTCCTCATAAGGACTGGTTTTCAACATATGAGAAAGCTGAATGGTGTTGCTCTAATGAGGAATGATGATCAACGCAAAGTTGTTGGAATTGGTACTGTACAAATTAGAAC
>JAABOM020061019.1:0-11372 GCA_011800125.2 Solanum clarkiae
CATTCTGACTCCTTGGCGGGATCAGGATTTTCACCTTTCAATTTGATAGGATCGAATAAATCTTTATAGCTTAGGAGGTCTTCCATCCGAGGTCTCCACAATGTGTAGTTAGTTGCAGTAAGCATAATCATGGCTCCGGAAGATGATGTTGACTCTTCTTTGGTCGTTATCACCTTGCAATAGCTTACTTCATCAAAACGAGGTTGGATCTCGGAAATGAATACATTTACATACTATTAAATCTTATATATAAGTGAACTAGATAATACATCCAAAATGGTCAAAAAAGGTGGAATTGACACTTCGGGGCCGAAATTCCACTATTGGGTAGAACAATAATTTCAAAAACTTTGGGGACCAAACTGCAATTTCAAAAAGATTAGAGGTCAAACTATAATTTTAGAAAGATCAGGTGCCAATCTGACATTTCCTAAAAATTGAGGGACCAAACTAAAAATTCAAAACACTTGAGGGTTAATGTGTAATTTTTGAAACTATTGCAGATTCCGGCTATGAACAATATTTTCGGTCGTCTTCTCCATCGTTTTCCGATGAACAGTGTCGTCGTCTCCGGCAGAACTCCGATGAACAATATCTCCGTCACTAACAAAATTCCGATAGAGTTGACCAAATGTTGACTGTGATTTCTAGACTCGTTTGAACTCCGATTAGGTTGCCATTTGGTGCATTGGACTGCGTTCGACGAGACGAATCCAATGGTGCATTCAGAATTAGATTTCGAACAAAGCTCAGAAAACCCAGTGAACAGTTTCAGGTAGAACTCCGGTGAACAGTATCCCCATCAAAAAAAAAAAAACTCGACCAACACTTCTAACTTGGTTCTGATACCACTTGTTGAAGCCTAGTGAACAATAAGGCATTGGTAAACACGAATTTGAGAGGAAAAAAATTTCTTCTGTTACTCACAAGAATAGATTACAAAAACAACTCTCAAACTCACACTTTACTACACTCTTGTCTTGGTTTTTTTTTTTTGGTGTATTACAAATGAGAATTTGCACCTCTATTTATAGTAGATTTTAGAGGTGTGAACAAAAACTCCATCTTAAAAAATGGTGGCTGGACGGTGGAGTGGTGGCTTGTTTGGTGGCTGCAATATCTTGACTAAGATATGGTCCATAATGGTAGCTGGACTTCTTCACATAGTTGGGATGGTAAAGTAATTGAAGAGTTTGTTCTAAGGCATCTACCGATGTGAATTGCAAAGCAAAATCATATGGCTGTAACAATAGCCTCAACAAGATCCAAGAAATCGATGAATTATCAAGTGTTGTTGGATATGTTTGAAGAAGAAGACAAGAAGGAAATACTTCAAGTTACTTGTTCTATTTCTTGGAGTCCATGCAATGGTAAAAGAAAGTTTGAGGTCGACAACTCAACTTTTTTCTTGGTTGTTATATTTTTACATTATTTAAGTATTCTCATTTGTAATATCATCATACAGTGTATCACAGACTCTGTGATGATCACAAAATACCTAATATTTTCTAGCTTTTATTTTCTTCATACTTGTTAGTAGACATTAGTTACCTCATTAGGGTTAGCAAGGTAAGACCTAGCTCCCCTTACTTGTACTTATTGCTATTGCTATTTTTTTTATTTTTAATAAAAGGCTACTAGACACTATGTCTAACGGTAAATTTGCTTAAAAAAAAAAAGAAGCTATTGGCGAACAGTCAAATTGCAAATGACTAAACTTCTCCCTCTTTGAAAGAGAGGCTAAAGGAAACGCAACGTATTTTTCTTCTGAATTATTAATTTGTATTTTTTGAAGTTTACATAATTCTTACATTTCAAATGTAATTTTGTACATTTGAATTTGGATTGCAGTTTGACATGTTGAGTTACATTATTTCAACTCATTTTGCTTAGTCTTTTCAAGTTCAATTTGTTCGATCAAGTCAAAATACGTACCATAACTTTATGCATCTAAACTTACCAACTCTAAAATGTAAAATTTACCTCTGCAGATTCATGGTGGTTGGTTGTGATGATAGCACAATCATTAGTGGAAGTAACTTTGCTAATGGTTGCCCCGATCTCTGCACGAGCACTAGTGATATAGTTAAAGGAAAATGTATGGGCTTTGGATGCTGCCAAATAACAATACCAAAAGGCTTGAAATATTTCAATACAACTATGGTAACCACAAGAAATCATAGCTTAGTTTGGTCGTTTAATCCATGAGGCCATTTGTTTCTTGGAGAAGCCAGTCGGTTTGAATTTGAAGGGGTAGAGGATCTCAGCGATGTTAATTTTGCAAAGAAGATCAGGGATAATGTCCCTATTGTGCTAGATTGGGCCATTGGAAATCTTACTTGTGTTGAAGCACAGAAACGTAATGACGATGCTTGCCTCGATAATAGCCAGTGTGTTGATTCTAATACTAGCATTGGTGGCTACCGATGTAGCTGTAACTCGGGATATGTAGGAAATCCATACATAGGCTCCGACTGCCAAGGTAATTTGGTTTCTCTATGTTCTCACATGTTTTCAAGTTTCTCATGTTAACGAAAAATTTGTCTTGTTTTTCCCTATTTGGTGTTTGCTTTATGCAATCATATCATATATACGTAATTACAAGTAAATCTCTTCGTAAATATTAAACTGATAATATGATAAAACTGATAACTAATTAACATGTTGTAATATAAAAGGATATTGGTGTGTATATAAATCATTTTCTAACCACTAGCCCTAGAAAATCAATAGTATTAGTTCTCAATTGGCTTGGATTCATCACACATGACTTTGACATTGGTGTGAAGTTGACTTATCACTAACCCATCCCTCTCATTTAAGTTTGACTTACGAGTTATTTTTTCTACTTCAATTTATGTTTTCTTTTTAATTAAGAAAAAAAAATGTTTTAGACAATGCAGTTGTAATTTTGATTAAATAAACTATTTTGAGTCGGATTAATGGAGCAACGAAATGTTACAAACTTATGTCAGAGAGTAATGTTTAAAGGTTTAAGGCGATATTAACAGTTAGTATCTTTAAAGTATTCAAGTCATTCCCTCAGTTTCAAGCTATTTGTTATATAAATATTTTTTAGTTTGTTTTAAAAGGAATGTCCTCTTTTTTTTTTTAATCTATAACAACTCGTTAGATCCAACTTTGCTAACAAAAGAAAAAGATAAAAAGGACAAGGCGTCTGGGATTAATTTTCTCTGTTTGCAAGCCAGATATTGATGAATGTGCAGATCCAAATACAAATTCATGTTTACAAATCTGCATAAACACGCCGGGGAGATACAATTGTTCCTGTCCAGAAGAATACACTGGTGATGGCAGAAAGAATGGTCGTGGCTGTATTGCACCAGGCTCGAACTCAGAGTTCCTATGGATCAAGTTTTCAGTTGGTATGTTTCTCATAAATTCACTTGTCGCTACTCTGATATGTTCCTTCTCTTATATTTCTTATTCCAATAAATTCGTCGGATAAACCAGGTATGGGAGTAGGTTTTATATCCCTAGTAGTTGGGACTACATGGCTTTATTTCAGCATCAAGAAAAGAAAATTGATTAAACTTCGAGAGCATTTTTCCAACAAAATGGTGGTTTGCTCTTGAAACAACACATCTCTTCTAACGAGCGTGGTGTGGAGGCGACCAAAGTATTTACTGCTGAAGAGTTGAAGAAGGCTACGAATAACTATGCCAGTGATAGAATTCTTGGACGTGGTGGAAATGGAATTGTCTATAAAGGTATTCTACCTGATAACCGCATAGTTGCTATTAAGAAATCTAAGTTTATGGACGAGGAACAGATTGAACAGTTCATCAATGAGGTACTTATTCTTAAGCAAGTCAACCATAGAAACGTGGTGAGACTCTTTGGGTGTTGTTTGGAAACCCAAGTTCCTTTACTGGTCTATGAATACATTTCTCATGGAACTCTTTACGAGCATATCCACAATCCAAATGGAGCACCTTGGTTATCTTGGCAAAATTGGCTAAGAGTTGCAAGTGAGACAGCAAGTGCACTTGCTTACCTTCATTCTTCCGTGCAAATGCCTATAATTCATAGAGATGTCAAGTCTGCCAATTTATTATTGGATGACGTTTACACTGCCAAAGTGGCAGATTTTGGAGCCTCAAGGTTAATCCCGATTGATCAAACACATCTTGCTACAATGGTTCAAGGGACATTAGGATACCTAGATCCTGAATATTTTCGAACAAGCCAGTTGACGGAGAAAAGTGATGTTTATAGTTTTGGAGTAGTTCTTTCTGAACTATTGACAGGGATGAAACCTATTTCAAAGGACAGAAATGACGAGGACAAGAATTTGGCATAGTATTTTGTTTTGTCCATGAGAAGGAATCAATTGTTTCAAATTCTTGATCGCAGAGTGTTAAGAGAAGGAAGCCTTGAGCAACTCCAAAAGGTGGCTGAGGTAGTGAAGAGTTGTCTTAGTTTGCACGGAGAAGATAGGCCTATGATGAAAGAAGTTGCAATGGAACTTGAAAATTTAAGAAAGTTCACAAAAAATAACCCTTGGGCTAACGGAAATGGACATGAAGAGAACAAAGATGAATTATCAGATCTTTATACAGTTCCAATTGACTCTAATACAGCCATGGACAATTTCTCTGGACAATATAGTTCCAATTCCAACACAAATAGCAGCAATTTTTCTGGACAATATAGTTCAGGCAGTTCTTCTAACACAAATAGCCCATTGATCCAAAACCGAAGGGCAATTTGATGATTGATGAAGATTATGTGCATTTTTCTTTTTGAATTTTGGTTTACATTCTGTTTCCTTGTGAGTCAAACATTATTGTTGTACATTTTATATTTTCTTTCAAAAAATACATTGAGTTATCTCAGTTTAGTTTGGAAGTTGGTAAGAACAAGATATCGATATAAAACTAATTTAAACTGGAGAATTTACTTTTTACAAAGCTAATCATTTTTGTTTAATAATAAAGAGTTATTACAAACCGGCAGGGTGACTAGAAAGTATGCTGACATTATTCAAGGCAGTGCCATCACAAAACAGGGATAGAATAGCATTACAAGAGGGTTTAAGAAGCCTAGCGAAAAAGAGTTTCTGTTTTTATTTTTGTTAATTTGATCATAGATGAATCAAAAAGGAGAGAGCTACGAAGAACACTTGGGCATCTTCCATTAACAGAGAGCCTTTTACAGCTTAAGGTTCATACGTTTTGATCTATTTTCGATCCGCTCTTCCTTTTCTGTATATATACATGTGACTCACCATTTAATTGTGACTAATTTTGACAGATGGCTTTATTCAACTAACTATCCTCTAACTAATTGGTTGTCAAACTAACAAACTGTACAGCTGGAAAGCATGAATTACAGCTTAGTCAACTATTTGCAATCTCCTTACTGTATACACTAATAATTTTTTCGCTTCCAGATGTTTTAGCGCAAACAACAGAACAACTGTCCATCTAACACATTGATTATCTATGTTGGATCATGCACCCTCCTTCACCAGCTCATCCGTCATTCTGTTCTGCTTGCGACAATTATGTTGGATGGTGGGGTTCCCCAGCTGGATCAACAACTCCCTTGCAATCATTCAATTAATTATGTTACAAAAGATTGTTAGACTCTAAAAAAAACCAGTAATTTTTGTTGAGACGACTGCCATTTCTAATGAAGTGTGATTCCCATTAACTGCTAACTTCAGGCCATGTATCATGGCTTGCTGTTCAGCATGCATATTGGTAGTCTATGTTAGGTTGTGGAGCCTGATGATTATATCTATGTACTGTGCTCAGAAACATGTCCGACACACCCTGGAAGGCTCCAGAACTCTCTGGCACTGTAGCAACGATCAGGGCACTGTAGCAACGGCTAGAAATGACACTGTAGCAACGGCTAGAACCCTTAGGAAGTTGTATAAATAGGAGGGCCATTTCATTTGTTAGGCATCCAGAAATCCAACAATCTTACAAGCAAGTAAGAATTGTAAAGCATTTCCCAAATAATCTCCGTGTATAAATGTATTCTGTGTAAATGTCCGGATATCATTAATATATATATCCTATCGCCATGGAGTTTACCCATTGGGCGTTACCACGAAAGCAACTTTCTATCTCTTCACGAATTTTCTCTGCCTTCTCTCTAGGAAGAACTTCTTCCTCAATCTTTCTTTTTCCTCTTGGATCTTCAGATCGTATTTCCTAATAATTGACACCCACTGTGGGGAAGGAATCACTACGATCTGTGCAGATGGAGAGTTCAAAGATCGAAATCAAAAAGTTTGATGGATTCGATTTTGGTTTCTGGAAGATGCAGATCAAAGATTATCTGTATCAAAAGGATCTTCACGAACCCTTGTCTGGGTGAAGCCGGAACCCATGAAAGAAGAAGATTAGAAGTTCAAGGATCGTCAGGCACTGGTTTGATTGAGTTGACTTTGTCCAGAAACGTGGCTTTCAACATCATCAAGGAAAAGGCAAAGGCGGGTCTGTTGAAGGAGCTGGCGAATATGTATAAGAAACCCTCTACGATGAACAAGGTATACTTGATGCGTAAATTGTTTAATTTACAGGTATCAGAGGGTGGACCTGTTGCAGATCATATAAATGATTTTAATATGATTGTTAGTCAACTGAGTTCTATGGAGATTAACTTCGATGATGAAGTTAAAGGCGTTGATTTTGATGTCATCTTTACCCGAATCTTGGGATAGTATTGTTATTGCAATTAGCAGTTCTCGTGGATCTGAGAAACTTAAGTTTGATGAAATTCGAGATGTAATTCTCAATGAAAGTATTCGCAAGCGAGAAATTGGGGATTCATCGGGTAGTGCTCTCAGTGTTGATCAGAGGGGCAGAAGCAAATCGAAGGGACAAAACACACATGGCAAATCAAAGTCAAAAGCACGTGAAAATCTCCACATAAATCAAAGGTGACGTGTTAGAATTGTGGAGAGAAGGGCCACGTCAAAAATGAATGCAAGGAACCCAAGAAAAAGCAGAATCATAAATCTGGAGATGATAACGAATCTGTAAATTCAGCAGAAGACATTGGGGATGCTTTAATCCTTAGTGTGGACAGCCCACTCGAGTCTTAGATATTGGATTCGGGTGCATCCTTTCATTCATCTCCAAGCAAAGAATTGTTTAGAAATTTCAAGTTTGGATTCGAGAAAGTGTATCTTGCTGATAATAAGCCTATGGAGGTTGAAGGATGAGGGGATGTTTGTATACATACTCCAGCCGATAATCAGTGGACATTGAAGGATGTCAAATATGTTCCAGGACTAAAGAAAAATCTGGTCTCTGTTGGTCAGTTGGATAGTACAGGTTATGAAGTGTATCTTGGAAAGGGCTCATGGAAGGTTGTGAAAGGTTCTATGGTTGTAGCGCGTGGCATAATATTTGGAACTTTATATACTACTGAAGGATGTATAAATGCAATTGCTGTTGCTGAGGGTACTTCCTGTTCAAGTCTGTGGCATAATAGACTTGGTCACATGAGCACCAAAGGAATGAAGATGCTGGTTGCAAAGGGAGTTTTGGATGGTATGAAAGTTGTTGATATGAGACTTTGTCAGAGCTGTGTTATGGGTAAACAGAAACGAGTTAGCTTCACAAAGGTTGCGAAAGAACTAAGGAAAGCACCATTGGAAATGGTTCATACAGATGTTTGAGGACCATCTCCAGTCTCGTCACTTGGTGGATCCAGATTCTATGTTACCTTCATTGATGATTTCAGTAGGAAGGTATGGGTTTACCTTCTCAAGCACAAATTAGATGTGTTTGCCACCTTCAAAAGGTGGAAGGCTGAAGTTGAAAATCTCAAATAGGGTTGAAAATCAAATGTCTGAGATCTGATAATGGTGGCGAATATGACAAGTCAAAATTTAAGGCACTCTGTGCAGCTGAGGGAATCCATGTTGAGAACATTTCCCTATAAGGCGAGGCAGAATGGAGTTGCTAAGAGGATGAATAGAACATTAAATAACCGTGCACAGAGCATGAGGATACATTCTCGATTTCCAAAGAGGTTTTGGGCAGATGCTGTGAACACGGCTACGTATTTGATTAATAGAGGACCATCAGTTCCTCTGGTGTTCAAGATTCCAGAAGAAGTATGGACAGTAAAAGAACTCAAGTATTCTCACTTGAGGACTTTTGGTTGCACGGCTTACGTTCATGTTGATCCGGAGAAGAGAGACAAGCTTGATGCTAAGGCTGTGAAGTGCTACTTCATACGGTTCTGATATGTTTGGTTACAGGCTTTGGGATGATAAAAACAGAAAAATCCTACGGCATTGTGACATGACATTTGATGAGAATGTCTTGTACAAGGACAAGGATGTGTTGGGTTCAGAGAATGCAAAGCAAGTGGGAGTTGAAGTTGAGTTGTAGAGGAGTTCGCCTAGCAAGAAACTCCAGAGACGATTGCTGAAGAACCTGAGGTGGAACATATAACACCAGAGCAGACGTTGAGCAGATCATGCAGAACCATCAGGGCACCAGATAGGTATTCACATTCATTACATTATCTGTTGCTGACTGACGAAGGAGAACCAGAATCTTTTGATGAGGCCCTACAGGTAGAGAATTCAATCAAGTGGGAGCAAGCCATGGATGATGAGATGAGTTCACTTGAGAAAAACAACACATGGGTGTTTACTGAGTTGCCTGCAGGGAAGAGAGCTTTGTTGAACAAATGGGTGTTTAGAATCAAAGCTGACTCAGATGGAAAGAGGAGGTTCAAGGCTCGATTAGTGGTTAAGAGATATTCACAACTAAAACGTATCGATTATGCTGAAGTATTTTCTCCTGTTGTGAAATTAACTACTATCAGAATCCTTTTGAGCACTGTTGCATCGGAGAATTTACACCTTGAGCAAATGGATGTAAAAACAACATTCTCACATGGAGATTTGGACAAGGAAATCTATATGCAACAAATTGAAGGATTTGCAGCTCCAGGCAAGGAACGCATGGTGTGCAAGCTCACCAAGAGCTTGTACGGGCTGAAGCAAGTACCTCGACAGTGGTATATGAAGTTTCACTCCTTCATGAGCAAGAATGGTTTTCACCGGACTGAAAAGGATCAGTGTTGTTACTTCAAGAAATATACTGATTCTTATGTATTTCTACTATTGTATGTGGATGACATGCTGATTGTAGGACTGTATATGAAGGAGATAAACTCTCTAAAGGCAACACTATCATCAGAGTTTGAGATGAAAGACTTAGGTGCAGCGAAGCAGATTCTTGGGATGAGGATTTCTCGGGATAGATCAGCCAACAACGTAAATCTATCCCAAGAGCAGTACATTGAGAATGTGTTGTCCAGATTCCAAATGAATGATGCTAAACCCAAGACTACTCCTTTGGCAAACCATTTAAAATTATCAAAGGAGCAGCCACCAAAGACAACTAAGGAGCATAAGCACATGGCACATGTTCCATATACTTCTACAGTTGGGAGTTTGATGTATGCTATGATCTATACTAGACCTAATATAGAACATGCAGTGGGAGTTGTTAGCTGGTTCATGACAAATCCGGGGGAAGAGCATGGGAAAGCTGTGAAGTGGCTTCTGAGATACTTGAAAGGTACATCCAATACTTCACTTTGTTATGGTAATGGCAAGATAATCCTATAGGGTTTTGTGGATGCTGATCTGAGTGAAGATGTGGATTCGAGCAAGAGCACATCCAGGTACATCTACACTATAGATGGAACAACAATTAACTGGATGTCTAAGCTTCAGAAGTGTATTGCTCTTTCATCGACTGAAACTAAGTACATAGCAATAGCTGGGAAAGAAATGATATGGCTGGTGGATTATTTGGAAGAATTAGGCAGGAAGCAGCGTGAGAAAGTTCTTTATACAGATAATCAGAGTGCCATACAGTTGGTGAAAAATCTAGTATATCATTCGAAGACGAAACACATCCGAAGACGGTACCATTTCACTCAGAGGTCAGTGGAAGATGGTGACATGTGTTTGGAGAAGATAGAGGGTGCAAAGAAAACAACAGACATGTTGACCAAGTGTGTTATTGTTGAAAAACTGAGGTTGTGCAAAACCTCGGTTGGTCTTCTGTAGGTTGTACAGTAGAAAGTGTTGCGATGGGGTGAAGATATTGATAATAGAAGAAAATTTGTTTTTGGAATACATTTATTGTTTTGGAAGCAGAGTAGATCAGTCTTCAAGTGGGAGAATTGTTAGGTTGTGGAGCCTGATGATTATATCCATGTACTATGCTCAGAAACATTTCGATGCACCCCGGAAGGCTCTAGAACTCTCTGGCACTGTAGCAACAGTCAGGGCACTATAGCAATGGTCAGGGCACTGTAGCGAAGGCTAGAAATAGCACTGTAGCAACGACTAGGCCATTAGGAAGTTGTATAAATAGGAGGGCCATTTCATTTGTTAGGCATCGAGAAATCCAACAATCTTACAAGCAAGTAAGAATTGTAAAGCATTTCCCAAATAATCTCCATGTATAAATGTATTCTGTGTAATTGTCCGGATATCATTAATATATATATCCTATCGCCGTGGAGTTTACCCATTGGACGTTATCACGAAAGCAGCTTTCTATCTCTTCACGAATTTTCTCTGCCTTCTCTCTAGGAAGAACTTCTTCTTCCTCAATCTTTCTTTTTCCTCTTAGATCTTCATATCGTATTTCCTAATAGTCTACACTGTAGCAAAAGTGACATTTATTTGCAATAGATTTTCCTTATAGCTGCAAAAGCATTTAATGGTAATTGAGTTAATGTCATTGTATCCAGAGTCGTTAAAGTATTTTAGGAACTTTAACCTGTATTTTCGTTTTTGGAGTATTGGGTTTTTCTCTGATTTAGGTAGAGGGTTTGTGATATAATGAAACTCCAAAACTTTACGGTAACTTCTGTAGACATGTAGGATTTGACATTGTTCAAAGTGTTATGATTCCTAGTCATCTAGATTATTCAGACTATAGGAAAGGGGAAAATATTATACCATAACATAGGTTGATAATATGGTTAATTTTCTTCACGAAATCCATCAGTAAATGTGATTTTGGATGTCGTCATTGATATGCGGGAGTACACCCAGTTTGTCCAGAATCTTTTGTTATTAATACATTCTGAGAAACTATGGTGAAGGAGTTCAGTACAGATACAAATATGACAATTTACATGTATGTCCACGTTAGTAGAGTTCAGATAGAGTCGAGCTGGAAGTCTGTCGTGACAACATAGACATATGAGATATTCTATCTTGTTGGCAGGATAATGTTTGCCCATCAATCTCGGATGGAGCCAAAGATTGACTATTTTTTGGCTTTGGAGTATAATAGAATAAAGCAAAATGGCTCTTTAAACTGTCTGCGCTTCTTTCATTT
>JAABOM020061020.1:0-11371 GCA_011800125.2 Solanum clarkiae
TTTTAATTTGGGATTTGAATATTATGATTCCTAAAATTCTATTGATGCATGGGTAGTGTTTATTTGATGATTTTAATATGGTTTAAACCATTATATAAGGATTTACTTTGGGTTTCTGAAGTTATAAGTATCATGTTCCCCTTTCAAAATCATTTATGTATGAGAGATTACACTATGGATTTAAATATGAAATTAATTATATTTTCACTTCAATTTCATATTATAAATGTTGATTTTAAATAGAGTCTTAATTACCCATGTCAATTTTCTCATTGTTCATAGCCTATGCATTCGTGTACACAGATTATTTTGCAAAATTATGCAACGGGTAAGCCCAATTTCATTTTATGGTATGATTTTGATAAAAGGTTGGTTATGACAATATTGTGATCATATATATATATATATGTGTGTGTGTGTGTGTGTGTGTGTGTGCGATTTTGTCTCTTTAAGAATTTTGGGTGCTTACACTATTTTGTTTATGAATGAGCTATTCCTATGCATGATTATTATGACTATGAAATTATAATTTTGGCATTTGAGTCTAAGTATGAATTATTATGAATGGTGTTTAGATTCTAAGCCCAATAGTGCATTGAAATAATTTGAAAAAATGACTATTGCCTCTTTGAAAGTATGTACATGCATATTATGAGTATTCTTGTGGGATGACGACTTAGGTTGTTATGTTGGGGGTCTTGGGGTAGTTCGGACTACTTGCATAGCAGTTTCTAATGAGTGTAGAACTCATAAGGTTGTAAGGATGGTCGATCTATTTAGTCAACTACGATGGGCTAGTCACTTCTCTAAGATTGATCTTTGGTTCTGATGTTGTCCCCAAGTGAGGATGAGGGTAGGTAATATTCCTAAGTGTCATTTTCGGACTAGGAGTGAGCATTTTGAATATTGGTGGAGTTGTTTGGTTGGCTTATGCATCGGTTGTGTTTATGGGTTTCATGAATAAGGTCTTAAAACCCTACCTTGATATGTTTGTGGTGGTCTCTAGTGAAGAAGTATTGATTTGTTTAGATCTTGTGAATCATTTAGGGGTAGTGTTGCAAGTCTAGGAGGATGAGAGGTTGTTTGCAAAATACGATAGGTGTGCATTGTGGATAGCAAGAAGGTGGTTGAGATTCTTTAAGGATTATGAATGAGTGTGCATTACTTTTCCCCTGTAAAGCTAATGTTGCGATCGGTACTCTAGGTAGCTTAGCATGTGTGGATAGTGGTGGCAAGAAGGAGACTAGTGGGATCCATCAGTCGGCTAGATAGGGAGTTAGGTTGAAGGAAGTAGAGAATGGTGGTATAGTGTTCTTGGTGGTTCTAAATCTTCTTAGGTTAAGAGAACTAGATTGGGCAAGGCCTTGATTTCTTCCTTATTAGAGTTGGAAGTTTTGGGTGAGAGAATGATAGAGTGGAGGTTGTCTCCCAAGGTGGAGATGGTGGCTATGGTACCAAGTGGGTTAGGTGTATTTAAGATTGACAATTTAGTTGAGGATTGTGAGTCCTTATAGAGTATAGAGGGATATTGGCAAGGTTGCATAAGTTTGGGAATTGTCTATGGATGTACATATGGTTCGTCCGATTCTTCATGCTTCTAGGTGGATGTGAAGTGTTGGTGATTTTAATGTTATAGAACACTTTGAGTTTATGGGTATTAAGGATTGTAAGTTGGCTTAAGAGAAGGTCCCAGTGGGGGTGTTGGATGGATGAGTGAAAAAGTTGATTGTTAATGATGTAGTGTTCTTCAAGGCCCTTTGGGAAGAGTCGTCTATTCGTATGTGTCTCTTGGGGAGCCAGAGCGGGCATGGAGGAGCAATATCTGTATCTCTTTCATTCTATTCAAGCTTATGATAACACGTGAAGTCTTTTTTATGATTTCAAGTCTTGCATTTTAGCCCTATGTCATTCATATGCATTCATGTTTAAGTTGGCAAGTTTATGATGATTTTACACTTATGCTGAGATTTTGAAAATGATGTTTTAAACGTAATATTGCATTCTTGTTGGAGATAATTTATGTATGATTACTCTTGTCATGTACGTTTCTTTTACATTCGGGAATGAATGTTCCCAAGGGGGAGATATTGTAATGACCCCAAAAAGTGTCAGAAAATGTGCAGCGGAAGTGTTCGAAATTGTAATTTTCATATATCTAAAAATTCATTCGTTAGTTCAAAAATTCGATCTCATACTCTTGTTAGGGGATCAAATTGAATGGGAAATGGGTCTAACCTAAATTTTAAAGCAACCATACCAAAACCCGAAAATTGCAATAAACACTACTTTGGAGGGTCAACTTTGAATGGTCATATCTCTTGGCACACAAAGAATTGAGTGGCCCACAACATATCACATTTAATTTCTTTGAATTAGTTTTCGAACGCACTTGGTTTCACCTCATTCTGAGTTTGGATGAAGGATTTATGCCATTTTTGTAGAACTCGCATGTGCAGAAATTCAAATTCCAGTGAACAGTCCGTATTTTGGTCTTGTTTTTCTTGACTTCGGTCCAAGACTTTTAAGTCTTGGGCCTAAGGGTTCCAACACTTGAAAATACATATACTTAGCCTTATTTCACCCGCATATCATCCTAAACATTCCCCAATATTCACTCAAACACTTAGACTCATATTTCACCCTAAATTTCAGTCCCAAACTCAAGACCAATCTTAAGGATTTCTTCAATAATCTCACTCAAGCTTCAAGTCTCCAATAAAGTCTTCTTCAAGAACTTTTCAAAAGCTAAGGTATGTGGTGTTGAACCATTGGGTCATTTCATCCATGGTGCCTAAGTCTCTTTTTTGCTAATATTGCATGATTTAAAGTTGTACATGTGGGTCTTGTACATTGAGAAATTTTCTGCACAATGATTTTAGTTCATGAAAGTATGGTTGTTTTAGCATGTTTTGAGCTTCAAATCTTGGAACAAATGTTGGATTTGATGAGGGATTTTGATGTGAATGTCTTGGGGATGTTGCAAGGTGTTGATTGCTCAAATAACTCATGCTCATATAAGATACCATATGTGTAGAAGAGACCAAGCTAGATTTTCAAAGTACAAAACCCTTGGTTGGTTGATGATGGTTTCACCCCATCAGCCTTGTGGTGTGGTACAAACCCGTCACATGGTTGATGATAATTTCAGCTTATCACCCTAGTGGCGAAGTACAAACCCTTCACATGGTTGATGAACAAAAACCCTCACCTCGATTATCAAGGTACAAACCCCCCGACAAGGTTATCCGGGCTCTTAGTCCCTCCGGATCGGGCATGGTCTAATGCAACACTTTATATAGATTATATCATATGCATAATCTCCTTTCATCATCATAACTTCAAACATACCATATCTCATACTTTGGACCTTCAATCCCTCAAGAAACCACATTCGTACATTTTATCAAATACTTAGAGGATATATAGTGTTAGTATAAAATCATGAAATATAGAGATGAAATCATACAAGAAAATCCATTGTAAAACTATCAATCAACACCTTGCAACACTCTCAAGTAATATACACAAAAATCCCTCATTAAATCTTACAATAGACCCAAGATTTATAGCTCAAAATATAGCAAAACAGTCATAATTTCACATTGCTTTAACATAGTGAGCAGTGAATTTCATAATAAGTAAGTCCCATTTGTAAATCAACTTTAAATCATGCAATTTAAGTAAAAGGAGGTTGGGTATCATGGGCGAAAGGAACCCATGAAAGAAACTCACATACCTTAGCTTGGAGATGAGCTTGGTGAAGATTGGAGATGGAGATTTGAAGCTTGAAGAAGAACCTTGAAGGAAATCCTTAGTTCCGGATGAGGGTTTGAGACTTGAATTTAGGAGTGAAAAATATGGCTAAATGCTTGAGTGAATATTGAAGAATGTTTAGGATGGTGTGAGGGTAAAATATGGCTAAGTGTAGGTAAAAACACGTTCGGAAACACTTAGACCCAAGACTTAAAAGACTTGGACCGACTAAAAACAAATAGGAACATTTTTATACTGGTGTGCATCGCGTTAAGAACGTGGATTGCTTACTGGAAATTGCATTCTTGAAATTTTATAATTGCTAATCTTTCACTCTTAAATTGGGGTTAGACCCTCTTCCCCCTAATTTTGATCCCCTAAACAAGAATATGAAGTCAAATTTTTGATATCGCGCATAAATTTTGAGATATATAGAATTTAAAATTCTGAGTATTACGAGCAACCGTACCAAAATTTAAAAATCACAATAAAGGAAATTTAGGAGGGTCAACTTTGAAGGCTCATATCTCTTAGCACACAATAAATTGAGTGGCTCATGACCTACCAAATTTATTCCCTTTGAATTAGCTTTCTGACGCACTTGGTTTCACCTCATTCCGAGTTCGAATGAAGGATTTATGCCCATTTTCCTAGAACTCATATGTGCAAAAATTCAAATACTAGTGAGCAGTCCGTATTTTGGTCCTGTCTTTCTTGACTTCGGTCTAAAATTTTTAAGTCTTGGGCCTAAGGATTCCCATACATGAAAATATATATATACTTAGCCTTATTTCACCCTCATATCAACCTAAACATTCCCCAATATCCACTCAAACATTTAGACTCATATTTCATCCTAAATTCAAGTCCCAAGCTCAAGACCAATCTTAAGGATTTCTTCAATGATCTCACCCAAGCTTCAAGTCTCCATTAAAGTCTTCTTCAAGAACTTCTCAAAAGCTAAGGTATGTGGTGTTGAACCATTGGATCCTTTCACCCATGGTGCCTAAGTCTCCTTTTTACTAATATTGCATGATTTAAAGTTTATTTTACATGTTTGTCTTGTATATTGAGAAATTTTTTGCACAGTGATTTTAGTTCATGAAAGTATGGTTGTTTTAGCATGTTTTGAGCTTCAAATTTTGGATCTAATGTTGGATTTTATGAGGGATTTTGATGTGAATGTCTTGGGGGTGTTGCAAGGTATTGATTGATGATTTTACAATGGATTTTCTTGCATTATTTCATCTCTAAATTGCATATTCTTTTACCCTCATTACACACCCCCAAGGTGTTTGATAAAATATCCGGTTATGGTTTCATGAGGAAATGAAGGTCCAAAGCATGAGATATGATGTGAATGATGTTATGATGATGAATTGATGTTATATATATGATTATTCCTATCTGAAATGTTGCACTAGAGCCTATGATAAATTTTATATAAAGTGTTGCATTAGACCATGCCCGATCCGGGGGGATAAGAACCCCGGTAACCATGTTGCTGGTTTATACTCATCAACCATGCAAGGGGTTTATACTTCGTCACCGTGTTGGTAAGGTGTGATTACCATCAACCATGTGAGGGGTTTATACCACACAACCACCAAGGGGTTTATACCTTGAATAGCTAGCTTGGTCTCTTTTACACATATGATATTCTATATGAGTATGGATTACTTAAGCATGTTTTACTTATGCATTGATCATACATGTCATATTGATATATATTATGCCTTTTTCCTGTTGTTATACCTTTTGGATTATGATGCTTATCTCTTGTTGCTTTGGATCCCACATACTTAGTACATTCAAACGTACTAACGCATACTTTTGCCTACATGATATCACCATGTAGGGACCGGAGCTCCTATTGATTCTTCTTGTGGCTAAATTGAATTTTCAAGTTAGCCTTTGGTGAGTCCTCCATTCCGGGGACAATGACCATTCTCTCACACTATGTATTAAGATTTTCTTTACTTTATCATATACTTATGACTATGAGGGTGAGCCAGGTTATATGTCTTGACCCCCGCCACTATCTATGTAGTAGAGGTGTTGTTGGATAAAGCTATGTATTTATTCTATGAGTTGATTTTATTATCTCTTGACTCTATGTTATGACAAGTTCTCCCTTAGTCCATTTAGCCCTTAATTCTATTCTTCAAATGTCATTTAATTATTTTCGTGACCAAGGATGTGTAATGATATGATATGAGGCTTGTTTGGAGTTCCTTCAGATTTTCCATTCACCGTTCATGTCTAGGCCCTAGGTCCTGGTTGTGAAAACCATAGGTTACTTGGGTCACTCATAGCTCTAAACATCATGTTACCTCTAAGGAGTAGTTTCAACTCGTGATAATTACTAGCTCAACTACCGACTGGTACTTGGCCATAGGGTGTATTTTGTATATATTTTATTCCCTCTGTCCTTCATTTATTTTGATATTTTTTCTTTGATTTTGGTATATATTTCTCTTTTGTGTGCTCATCACTACTTGATCTAGCTACGGGCATTATTTACCTATTAGTGGAATATTAATAGGTTTCATTATGGTTTGAGATTTTCGGTCATGACATATTAGTATTAGAGCTCTAGGTTCACCAGTACTATTTGTATGAGAGTAAGTGCTTGATAGAGTCTTGCAGCTTTGTGTAGAGACATTTGTATCTATATTTGAGAGACTATAGGGCATTCATAAAATGTCTCATTCTTGATTCTGTATGGTGTACATTTTCTTTGATAAATCTCTAAATACTAATTTGAATAAACTCTTTTTAGATAGATAGTATTAATGGATGCGAATGGAAAATCAACACTTTTTACCTAGATTTCAGTGCATAATAAGATTTACGAGTGCTTCTAGGGGTAGAACTTAAAGCTAGGGATGTTCAGTAGTAGCTAGAGGGCCTAAGTGTATCCCAAGATTCATCAGGATTTGTGACCACCTCAACTCTATAATTTTCAATATTAGTGCGGTTCTTGGTTTATGGAGTGATTCTCAAATAAGAGTTAGATTTGTAGTTGTTCAACAAAGATCTTTTTAGTTTTTGAGTATGAGATTAGGTTTCTCAAGTGGCTAGGCCTACGCCCATACTATTTCCTATTTTGCAAGATTTGAGTTAGAGATTTGGTAGAGGGTTAAATTTAGGGAAAAGTACACAAAATATACCTAATTTGAAATTATTCACCCTTAATAGACCCAAGTCAAATTATTTTATTCTTTAATAGACTCATGCCCCAAAGTATTTATCATTTTACCCACTTACCCTTTTTTACTTCGCGTCTGACGTCATACTGATGTCAACATAAATATTATGAAATGTACTCCCGCCGTATATATATACCACACCGCTATCATATAGGATAAGTTCAATCCTCTGTGATACTCTGACCGTATACATATACCTAATTGGTATCATATAGGATTATATTTTTTTCAAGAAATAAATAAGAAACAAATAAATAATTATTAAACTCTAAATTAGTAGAAAATATATTCGTTATAATATTCAGTCGGTATATTGATATTCTATCAGTATCATATAAGTTTCAACTTTTTTTAATAAATAAAATAATTAAAAGAAAATTATTAAAGTTCAAACTTATTTGTTAAATTCTAAATTAGTAGAAAATATACTCTTTGTGATACTCTATCGATATATTGATACCATATCTGTATCATATAGGATTGAGCTTAATCTTCTGTAATGCCCAATTGGTATATATATACCCTATTGGTATATCATACAAGGTGGTGTTGACGTCAGCATGGCGTCCTCGCGTGAATTTTAATATTAGGGAGGGTAATTTTAATATTATGATGGTATAAAATGTAAAAAGGTATATGGATATAAATAGTTTGTTTTAAAGGGGCATAAGCTTATTTTTCCCTTAAATTTACCACTTCATCTAGGGCTGGCAAAATGGATAATATATATGGGTATCCATCCACTTTTACCCGTTTAAAATGGATTGGATACCTGATCATTTTGAAATTATCAAATCTGGGTCTAACTCATATTTGATAATTTAGAATATGGCTACTTAAATGGGTAAAAATGGGTAAAAGCCCTAAACACTAAAAGCACTTCATTTTCTCATGTTTGGTGGCTTAAATATTTTGGAAAAGGTTTTCCAAGTCAACTCATTTTCCTCAAATTTACGAAAATTTTCCTTCCAAAAATTAAGGAAGACATTTTCCAAAACTCTTATCCAATTCCAAATTGATTTTTTTTTATCTCATCAACACCATGATCTCCCTCCCCAAAAGAAATTTAATATTTTTTAAAAAATAAAACAAGATTAAAAATTTATTTTTGAAAAAGATTTCACATTTTGAAAATTTTATTTTTTTTACCCATTCCTATTCCGACCCACCCAGTTCCCCCCACTCCCTCCCAAAAATAAAAAGTAATTTTTAATTTTTTTTTTTTTAAAACACACAACTTCTCTTATCATAATCTTCAAAATTTAAAAAGAAATTACAAAATTCCCATTTTTTTACATTCTCTCTCCTCCCATATGATACTTAGCATTAACTTTCTCACTCAGTTTTTACTAGTCTATTATTATCGTTTTTTTTCAGTTTTAGAGTCCAATTAGTTGTCAATCACTATGCCTTAGTTAATTATCCATAATTAATTTCAAATTAAAGCTAATCCATAATTAATTTTCACACAACTATTCTTTCCTTTTCAAATTTTCGCTCCTATTCAAAATTATTTTCACACAATTATTTCTTTCCTTTTCAAAATTTTCTCTTTATTCTTTGTTCCAAAGTTTTTCCTAAACTGATTCCGTCCATTTGATCGGTGAAAAATTCCAATGGATTCTCGAACAACAAGAGACGATTCCAACACCCATCAAGATGAGTCTATTGAAGAGGATTCCCAAGAAGAAACGGAGGTCATCAAGAATGTAGTTTCAACACAAAACCCAAAGTCCCAAACGACGTGCAAAACCCAACGTAGAAATAAATATCTTATTATTAACGAATATGATACTAATAATATTTTTATTACACCTGGTATCAAAATTACCTAAGAGTTTGAATGTTAAATAGATGTGGACATGTGGATGTGTAATGATTGATACTTGAATATATACAATTTATTTCTTCATTTTAAAGCCATAGGTTAGTGCTATTGAATAATCTGAAAACTGGAACGAATTCTTTAAAAAAATCCTAAATTAAAATTCACAAAGTTACTGGTCTAAACAAAGATTGAAAAAAGTATCAAACAACTGGCAATATACTATTTAATACCTGATGTATTTTTAATGATCAAATATCAAAACGAACATTCGATTTAGCTGTCAGGTATCTCGTTTGAAGAAAGTATCAAGAATTTACTTGAAGAGTGGTTCAAGTATCATGTGTGTAAAATTTTACTTAACATCTGCATACAGGTATCATGACGTAAATAAATCTAACTGCTAAAAAATATACGTAAAAAACAGAAATTGAAATCTTTATGGTTACTGCAAATACTAACTAGAAAAGTACCAAAAAAATATTAACATCGGTATTCAACAACAATAGTAGAAGTACCAAAACATTTGAATTATCTGTTCAACAACATCACCCCAATGCCTCAAAGGCTCCCGCCCGTTGCGGGGTAAGGGAGGGATGGATGTACGCAGCATGACCACTATGTTTAAAAACATAGCGCGACTGTTTCTTGATGACCCAAGATGAGCGTCGAAAGTTTCATTGACTAACTGCTACTTCACAATTAAAAGAAGCGCAGACAGTTTAAAGAGCCATTTTGTTTTATTCCATCATACCCCAAAGCCAAAAAAAATAGTGAATCTTCAAAAAAATCAAAGGCAGACACATCTTTTTCTTTTTTTGTCGGCATCCAGTCCAGCCACGACTGCATCAATCAAATTTACGAATGAAATATTTTCTCCAACAACTATATCATTGCTTTTGTACCAATCGCTTTCGACAACAAAAGGGGAGTGGTAATGGGCTCTTTCTTTTTCCCCCTTTTTGAATGTCGTTTTGGGACTTTGAATTTTTAAGTTGAAACTATATTATTGATGATCTCCGTCTCTTCTTGTGAATCTTCTTCAATGGACTCATCTTGATGAGTGTTGGAATCATTGCTTGTTGTTTGAGAATTCATTGGAATTTTTTCACTAATCAAACAGACGAAATCAGTTTAGAAAAAAATTTGGAACAAAGAATAAAGAAAAATATTAAAAAGGAAAGAAATAATTGTGAAAATTAATTATGGGTTAGCTTTAATTTGAAATTAGTTATGGATAATTAACTAATACATAGTGATTGACAATTAATTGGACTATAAAACTGAAAATAGTCATAACTTCAGCTAAATCCCATTTTCTACATATAACTGACTGCCCAATTCCCTATTTTTTCGACAAGTATCAGTCACCCACTAAAGTATCACGAATAACTTAATTTTAGGGGATTTTAAGTAATTTAAGAAATCATTGGTATAGAAAAGAATTATCACTTTTGAAAATTTTATTTGTTTACCCATTCCTATTCTGACCCACCCAGTTTCCCCCACTCCCTCTAGAAAATAAAAATTAATTTTTAATTTTTTTAAATATTTTAAAATTTTCAATTTTTTACTATGCCCCCGCTCCCACCCAACCCCCTCCCAATACAAAAAAAAATAAAAAATTATTTTTATAAAATTTTAAATTTTGAAAATTTTAATTTTTTACTCCATCCTCCCCCCTCCCCACACCCCATTCAAAAAAGGTAAAAAATTATTTTTTAAAAAATTCAAATATTGAATATTTCAATTTCAATTTTAAAAAAATATATACTATTTCAATTTTTTTTATTCTGAATCAAACAATAAGAAATATTTTCCTCCATACCAAACACACCCTTAGTGAATGATAAAATTCCCAACAAATAATACTTGACGTTGGGTTGCTTCAGCTGGGAAGCAAGTTATAAGGTCAAACACTTTGAGTATCTATAATAATGGTTTATCCTATGTATTCATCAAAGAGAAATACGTTATCGGAGAAAAACAAGTTTCTAATAAGTTTAGTACTGAATGTGAAATGAATAAGTTTTTGTTTAGTGAGTGTATTGTTTTTGGAATATGTTGGAGAAAGAGAAAATGTGTTTTCATTTTTGTTTCTTAAAGAAATATCGTTTTGTCACTCTTAAATCATGAGATAAAAATTATATCCATTGAGTAATGTGGATACATATTTTTACGCATATTTAACCATTAGATAACTCATTTTTACCCATTTAAAATATGAGTTTAACTCATATTTGGTTCATTTTTATTTGATTCGATTTTATTTTATCGACCCATATCCAATTTGTCCCGCTCATTTGCCACTTCTAACTCCATCTAACATCGAAGAGTCTACCTTTCCCCAAATGGTTGGTTATGTATAGCGGGAATATTTGAAGACTTTCAAGGTAGTGTTATGTAAGAGGCATTGCTATCAGTACTATGGTGATAGCATCTTCCCTCAAGGTAGTATTATCCCATTGGAAGTCTCTATCATTTTTGACAGAAAAGTGTTGTATCTGATAGAAGGGGAATGTTTTCCTTGCCCATTCACAATATGCAAAGTCAGAATATATACAAAACTAAGCCTTTAATT
>JAABOM020061021.1:0-11370 GCA_011800125.2 Solanum clarkiae
GCTAGGTAATTCATGAAACAGACAGCACCCATAAATTGAAACAAATCAACCACTGCTAAGTAATTTCGCCAGAAATACAGGTCCTAATAGATGCTTAAAATGAGACTAAAAATTCAGCAAGCCTTGAAGAAAACTCAACAAATAGAAACTTTAGCAAAACAAACCAGAAACCTATTGCGAAGGACCAGAAACTCAGAAATCAGATTGACATTATTGCAAAGGACCAGAAACTTCAGCAAACAGACCAAAACCTTGAATATTACAGCATGTCTTTGAGAAAAATATCATGTCAGCGCTAACTCAACACTTAAGAAACTAGCAGTACACAGGAAAGACATTAACGAGTATCAAATCATACACATTAAGGTAAACAGGTGTGTTGTCTAGACTACAACAAACTGACTTCACTTTAGGAAACATACAAAAACATGTTGCGGATTCACCTTGTAAATGAAGAGAGACCAATGAACACAAGCCATTCTAGGAATACCTCAATACCTAGTTTCTACCTTTTTTTGGAAATAACACTCGAAAGCAGGCTGTAACAAATTTAAACTTAAAGGATCAGGAATAAGTCATGCTTAAGCTGAAAATCATGAAGCTGACACACAAAATTGGACTCCTTATAAGTTGAGGAATACAATCAGATTAAAAATCTTACGTAGATCCCATGACAGCTAGAAACAAGTAAATGAAATAGTCATACAACAGACTAGCACTTTCTTGTTAGACCAAAACAAAATAAGAACAGGCCAACCACTTTATTGTGAATTAAATCATTTTATCCTCAGATATGCTGAAAAGAGACAGATATACCCGACAAACTAGATTCATGAAAAGAAAAGTGCAGATATGAAATCATTTCCTATTTTAAGTTAATCTTGACATATTAGGAACATGATAGCAAACTCATAAGCGACAAAACTTGACTTCTGACTCATGTACGTGGAAGCAAAATTTCCAGGAAGAGGAAAACGCATATAAGATTTCATACCCTTCAACATCTTAGCAGACAATGATAATGACCACTAGACTGATCAGTATTTTCCAGCAAAACAAGGAAACTCCAGAAGGAAAGCTAAACGTGCAGATAATAGAATGAAAATTCAGAATTTGATACTCATGAACTCAATATGATCATTTACAGCTTAAAGACTTGAACTTTAAGAAGCATGAGGGAGAATAAATAAAGCCCAACAGTACATCATGTAACTGGAAGTCAGAGAAATTAGTAAAAACACCAACTTTTTATGAAACTAAACTTGATTGATACACACAATGCAAGATGCTATCAAGCACTAAAACCAAATGAGTTCAACCTTACTCAAGTTGCTATTCTCTTACTTAAAGCAACCTCCTGTAACCTCTGTTGAACAAACCAAGGAATGAATCCAACAAAACGATGACACGCTCTAAATTGAAACTTAACAGTTACCAGGTTACAAGAAAGGGAAAACAACCCCCAACAAGAAGTCAGAATAAGAAGAATTAAAACCAGCCCTTAACTACAATAGGCAAACCATATTTATAGAAAAGCAAACGGCCAACATTTTGAGAAAACCAGTATTCTTAGACAAATAAATAACCTAAACTTTGAACTTTACAACATGTTTTTTTGAACAAGACAATAGCTATGAATAACAACATTTTCAACCAATACAGTATCGGACTCGACAAGACTAAGAACCATTCAACCCAAATCAATAACAAACCATACTGTTGGCTCAAGCATAGTAAAGCATTCCCAGTCAGATAGACTAAGTAATCATAAAACTTCGATATAATTTCAACACTCGAATCCAGACACAGTATAAGAAACTCAAAATGAGAAATGGGATTAGAGTATTACTTTTATCGGAGCAGCGACTGGGACGACGAGCTTGGTCAGTGAATTTCGACACAACCACGAAGTTCATTTCGGATTTCTCGACTCCAAAAACCAAATACTATGGTTTCAATCTTTGAATCAACGAACCTTTGTGATGATAGTGATGGCTATGGAATTTTTTAGGGTTTCAAATCGATTTGACCACTGCTTCTATTCCGATTTTCTTTCGAGGTTTTTCTGATTTCGACGACTGGGTTTTGCAAGGTTCCTCTGTGATTTCGACCGCTGTTCCTCGCTTCTTGAAGAAGATGATGAAGGGGATTAAATGATCATTGATTAGAATTTTCCCTTGGCGAGGAATGGAAAAAAGAGAAGGGAATCGGAAAATGGAGAAACGGGGTCTGAGAAAGGTAGAAGCATGCAGAGGAAGGGGAAAGAGTTTTGGGGAAGGGAGAAGAATAAGGGGAAGCTGCTAGGGGAAATGAAGAAGCAGAAGAAGGAGAAAGGTCAGGGAAGTGGGGAGTTTGATCTGGTGCGTGAAGGAGAAAGGGGAAAAGAGAAATTGGGGGCGCGTGGGCCCCACGCGTTGAACCCCTTTTTTTTCTTTTGAAAAAATAAAATAATTGTCCGAAAAATTATTTAGATAAAGCTTGATGACTAATTTGACACCGTGGAGGGTAAAAATTGGGTGTCAACAATTACAATGCCCAAAATTATATCAACTATTATACCAAAATTATCTAAATCTATACAGTAACTTGTTTTCTTATTACACGTCTTGTAAACCATTTAAACATCAATACTATACCAACTTTCAAATCAAATTTTTGACTTTTAAGATAAAAAAATTTATAGTCACCAGAACCAATTATTTTACCAAACAAATTATCATCTATTGTATGATAATTAGACTGCACAAATATATATATATATATATACACACACATACCTTTTGGTAGGCAAATATCATTTACTTGGACTAACTTTAAAAAAAATCATATATACCACCAATATTAGACCAAGATTCAAAATCATATGTTGACACTTCATTTAAATAAAATATTAGCAACAAATATATCAATTTTTCAATAATTCATAAAACTGTATAACAACACACAATTAATTCAATACAAAACCAAAATAAATACCATCTGCAACACCATAAGTCAGTTTATGGCAGAACATAATAATATGTTCATACAAATTATAACCAAAAAAAAAAAAGATAAAAAAGCAAGTTCATTACATTACCCATGTGTTGACTTATTTAAAGAACCCTTCATATTTATTTTTGGTATTGAAAATTTAAAATTCTTAGTAATAGCATGTTGATCAATGTGTGCTTTTTGTTAGGATTTTACTCCATTAATGTGCAGCCCCATTAATCAAACTCATGCTAATTAATTTTACCTCTTTTGCAAAACAAAATTGGTATTCTAGTGTAAATATGAAAAAATCAGTAGAATCATGTAATTTAGATTCTAAAAATGTATAGTTATATTTTTTGGCATATTTGTATTTATTTGAATATTGACACTTATTTATTTAATTTAACTAAAAGTAAACTCCCTAAAGACAAACCATTTTTGCGTTAACTTGTTCTTTAATGATTGCAAGTTTATTTACTTAGTCATTTTTGAGAATTTAGAAAAAGATCCAGTTGTTAATTTCCTTTCAAAAAGTGTTCTCTTTAATTTCAAGCACTCTTTTCAAATTTTAATAATATCCTTTTTAAAAAAAATAAAAAATAATTTGAAATTTATGGGTCATTTATTATTTCTCTTTTAGGGAAAAAAAGTGCATATTTTTTTCCAAATTAATTATTTTTTCATTTGAAATAGTCCAAGTCTTTTCTTAAAATGAGCTTAGATTTCCTTTTTCATACTTAGTTATTTTTTAGTGAAATTTGTCTTCTTTTCTAAACTATTTTAGATGTATTAGTTAAAATTTTAGAGGTGCGAATTATTCTTAAATTCTAAATCACATTTTCAAACTCAAGCAATTTTTAACTTCTGTTCAAAAAACATTAAAAAAAATTCTTTGGTTTATTTTACTTGAATAATTTCTAAGTTTTATTCGTTTGTAACTATTCATTCGAAAGTTAGTCATATGAATTTTAATTGTCGGTCAATCACATGTTAGCAGTCACTTTGAATGCTAATACCTTCTCAAAGTGAAAATTAGAGACCTTACCCCTTTTTTCTAAAACTTTTAAGATTTTTTCTGTCGAAATCTTTTAAATTAAATTTTTTTAATTTCTTTAAAAAAATTAAGTGGCAACTCTCTTTCATTTTTTGAAAAATTGATTTTTTTTCCTTAAAATCAATTAGGTTTTAAATTGATGTTTTCTAAACTAGTCATTTCCCTATTTAACACTCTTTATTCACTTTCCACTTTTGGAAGGCCCTACAGTATGATATAGGCACCCGATTAGATTTGTGTACAACATTTCATACTCATATAGATGGGTAGTCTAAGAGGATTATTCAAGTTCTAGAAGATATATACCGGGCATATGTTATTGACTTCAGAGCCAGGTGGGATAACATTTGCTTTTGGTGGAGTTTACTTACAATAATAGTCATCACTCCAGCATCCAGATGACTCTTTTTGAGGCTTTGTAGGTCAGAGGTGTATATCAATCATATGTTGGTTTGATTTAGTTACAGCGGATAATCTTGACACGGACTTTCTTAGAGAAGAGATGGAGCAAGTTCACCTAATTCAGAGCTAATTGTTGACATTCTAGAGTCTCCAAACGAGTTATGCCGACCGACGTGTTCGACCCTTAGAGTGTATGAAGGGTGGCCGGGTTTGATTGAGGGTCTCACCCATGAAAGGTGTCATGAGGTTTGGAAAGAAGAGAAAACTCAGTCTTAGGTTCATTGGCCTCTTTGAGATTCTAGAGAGAGTGGGTGAGGTGTCCTATAAACTTACCTTGCAACTTACTTTGTCTTCTGTGCATCTGGTGTTCCATATTTTTATGTCGAGAAATTATATTTCGGATGTGTCTCAAGTGATATATATGGATTTGATAGAGTTGGGTTCGGATTTGACTTATGGGGAGGATCCAGTGGCCATCCTAGATAGATAGATCCAGAAGTTGAGAACCAAAGAGATGGTTTCAGTAAAGGTTTAATGGAGACATTGATCCGAGGGAGAATCTACTTAGGAGTTAGAACCTGATATGCAGATCCGCTACCCTCATCTTTTTGAGGCTTCAGGTATGTTTTTTATTTTATGTTCGAGGATGAATATGATTTTTACTAGTGGATAATGTAATGATACCGAAGGTCATTTTTTATTTTTTTGATAAAATTATTATTTTTCCCTCTCGTTAGGGGCCTTGAGTCACGTTTAATTGATTTTAAAAGTTGATTTTTGAAAATTTTGTGAAAAGTTGAGATTTTTTCCAAAGATTGGATTTTTGAGGTTTGAATTGCCAAGTTTTTAAAGTTTGAGTCACTCAAAGATTCAAGTGTCAGAATGGAATTTTGTCCATTTCATTAGTTTCAGAATATGAAAATTGGTATAGGAGAGTTATTGGAATTAGATTTGGAGTCGTTATGTGGATTTTAGGTTTGGAGTTGAAAATTGAGTTAAAAGTTTAAGTTTGGTTTAACTTTGATCAATGTTTTGAGTTTCGATACTCGAATTGATTTTTTTTTATAATTTCAATGGTCTAGGGAGGTGATATTAGTGCTAACAACATTTTTTTCATAATTCTTTAGTGCCCCAGTCATTTTGATGTTGCAGGTGGCCTTAGTGGAATTAAGGTGCCTAATTGAGTTATGAGTCAAGGAGGCGTTAGATTCAATTTTTGATGATTCTATAGAGTTCGGAATGTCAAATTTAGCTGGATTGCATATATGGTTTGTGTATATGGGTTTCTGAAAAATTTTGAGGGTTGATTCCGAATCTTGAAATTGCTTGAAAGGGTTTTTATTGTGTTTTGGTACAGGCCTCACTATAGATAAGGGCCTAGACATTTTTGTAACCTCACTATAGCTACTGACAGGTCATTATAGGGAATGGTGAGAAAATAATTTGGGTGTCGCTACAACAACACTTATGTCGCTACAGCTACATCAGAGAGGGGTTTTTAGACCCTACACTCCCATTTTGAACGGTTCCTCCATTTTTAAACTTTGGAAGCTCGGCTAGGATGATTTTTGATTAATTTTTTGAAAGCTTTTGGTTGAAAAAAGTGTTTTTCATTTCCCTTATTATTACTCATTAATTACCCTTTGATTTTAACATCAAAATTGGAGGATTCAATTGAAAAATTTGGAGATTTCATGAACTTTAAAATTTTTATGAAATTGATAATTATGGACTCGTTCCAACTCCTTTTTTTGAATTGATTTTCACTGGTGGTTTCCTAATCATGAGAGAAACTCTTTCAATTAAAAAAATTTCAAATTTCATCATGGATCTCTAATAGTGAATTTTTGAATGATTTTGTACTTTTCCTCAAATTGCTTTATTTTGGTGTTGTTAGTTTTGTATTGTGATTGTGAATTCGTTCCAATTAGATTGTAGTTATTCAAATTCTATTTCAGAAAGGGAAGGCATTGTCATTGGATTGATTGATTGGCTAAATTGAGGCAAGTGAACTCTAACCCTTGTTGAGTTTATTGAACTTAGTATTGTCTTTCAATGTAAAACTTGGGGGATTAGTGAGTTGTTCTAATGGATATGATTCGGGTAATGGGGATGTGGAAATAATGACATGTATGATTTGAATTACGAATTGATGTCTATTGTTGTTGACTTAGACTTGTGAGTTGATATTATTAAATGGGCTTGTGTTGCCAATATTGATAATGTAAAGGTGCTCCTGATGTTCTAATTGTTGAGATTTGAATCATGTTATATGGAATTGTCTATTGAATTACTTTATGTGAAATATTGAGCTAAATGCTTATGTTGAGATATTGTTGAAAATTGTGAAACTAAATGCTTGTGAAATAAGGACTCAAATGAAGAATGATCCCAAGTTATGATGACTAAAGGTATTGAATGATTTGAACTACATTAGATGTGATTATTATGTAATGTGTTGATAACAATAAAAATGATTGACTATTTTGAATAAATGATATAATATGGATATCTTGACTATTTTTAAACTTGTGAAAATGATTATTCTGCCATGATAACATGAATTGCTCGATATTCCACTGATAATGAAAAGTCAAAGGAACATGGTTCTGGCTATTTGATAATGAGATTGAAAACATAATTATGAACAACTAAACTATGCAGATATCTTGTATACACTCATGATTATGAAAGTAGTACATGTGATATGATATATATGTGTGTGTGTGTGTGTGTGCGCACGCGCACGCGCTTAATGTCCTAGTTATGATGAAAAGACGAAGGAAAATAGTTGTTCTAGAAAAAGAAAAGAATTAAAAAAACTGATGGAAACGGTTTCTACTAGAAAAAGAAAAGAAAATCGAAGAAAAATGGCTCTGGCTATATTTGAAAGTTAAATGTCGAAGGGAAATGGTTCCCTCTAGATTTTGAAAGTTAAATACCAAAGAGAAATGATTCCTGTTATACTATGTAAAATTACTAAAATACCCTTAGACGAGAGGTTATCTGGGTTGAAATACACTTAGACTAGTTTGGTTAGCCGAGCTTCCATTGAGTTCTATCACGACGTGGACTGAAATACAAAAAGCTTTTTTTGGAGAGGTATTTTCGAAGGTCAAAGAAGCTGAAGCTGAAAGATCAGATCAATAACTTTGAGCAATTGTCTGGCAATTCTATAAGTACTACATGAAAGCGGTTCATAAAGTGCTTGAGAAGTATTCCAGACCATAAGATTGTTGATGATTCCTTGGTGGAGATCTTCTATCAGGCCTTAGATGACAATTGCGAAGCTGTGGCTGACACCATAACTGGAGGCTCATTCTTAGATTGTCAATTTCCTGTTGTAGCTGAATGACTGGAGAAAATGGCAAAGACAAATCGTGCATGGAGCATAAGGGACAAATCTAGGATGAAGAGTTCCTTTTCAATTAATACAAGTTAGGAACAGGCTAAGATCAATGAAAATGTGATGCAAGAGCTAGCACGGATTAGTACTAATGTGAGGTTACTAATGAAATAGAGTTAGGAACGAGTAAATATAGTTAGTCATCAGCCCCCACGAGCACCCATGTATGAGAAGCCATATTATGAGGAGGATATGTGCTTTGTGACTGATTAGATGAGGGTTTTTGGACCAATATCCAATGGTCTAATCAGGACTATTGGCGTCAAGGTTAAAGAATCAAGGTCCAAACAATAGCAGGGACAACAATTGAGAAGAATACTTCGACAATAACAGGGGATAAGACAGAAATGGTAATTAGGATCGTAGAGATGGGTGCAAGAATGGTCTGTATGTGCCACTGTAGAGTCGTAATTATGGGGCTGGTAGTTCGAGGAATGAGGAGATGTTTGGTAAGTTTGTTAAAGAAGGCTGACGCACAGGATGAGAACTTAAAGGGAATGAAAACTAATATTCTAGGTATTAATCAGAAGATCGAGTCTTATTCTATGGCCATTAAGTAGTTGGAGCAACAATTTTGTCAGATGTCTACACAATTGAACCAGTATCAGAAGGGTACATTTCCAACCAACACAGTACAGAATTCGAAGAATAATGGACATTACTTGGTAGTGACAACACGAGGTGGTAAGCAGAGGATCAACCCACCGATGCCGGTAGATGATCATGAGGTTCGTGAGTGGAAAGTAGAAAGTAAGAATGCAAAGACTGGGGATGAAAAATCCAGGGATGGAATGAGCAACGAAGTGGTGACACCAAGGAAGTTGAAGCCCATATCTAGGGCTCCACAACCTTTCCCTCAGAGACTCAAGAAGAAGGAAGATGAAGGTAAGTTTCAAAATTTCATCTCCATGTTGAGACAACTATCCATCAACATTCCTCTCATTGAGGCATTGGAGCAAATGTCCAGATATGCCAAGTTCATGAAGGTTCTAGTGACGAATAAGAGGTCAGTAAGCCAAAAGCTTTCTCAAAAGCTTCAGCATTGTGGTTCTATTGCAAGGAGGTCCTTGGTGCAGAAGAAAGAGGAACCAAAGTATTCACCATACCTTGTACCATTAGAGATGTCAACTTTACAAAGGTATTATGTAACTTAGGAACCAGCATTAACTTAATGCCTCTAGCAGTGTTCAAGCAGTTAGGATTGGAAGCCCCTATACCAACAAGTAGTAATTGTTGATGGTTGACAGGACAATGAAGAAGCTTGTGGGGATACTGTATGACATTCTAGTCAAAGTGGAAAAATTCATATTCCCATAGACTTCGTGATTTTGGGTTGTGAGGTTGGCTTCAAAGTTCCAATCATCTTAGGAAGGCCTTTTCCTTACTAATGGATGAGCACTAGTGGACATGGAGTTGAGCCACTCAAGTTTAGATTGAACAATGAAAAAGTTGTCTTCAATATCTATCGGTCCACGAAGGGACCTGATGATTTGAAGATGGAGGTATGGACACTTGGTGAAGTCTGAATATCCAAGTAGTCAAAGTTGTGTCAGGACAACAAATCAGGCACTATTTGGGAAGCAACCCAAGATATTAGTTGCAATTCTTATGTATTTTTGCTAGTTTTGCTTTTTGGATGTTGGAGCTTAGGTGCCCAGGTATGTCCCTTTTTGACCCCCAATATGATCGACATGTCATCCACAAATTATAATTTATTTTTTTACCAGTAACGCTAGACACATCGATCTGTTCAACACAATATAATTCTCAGGACCTGTGAGTTTCATAGGTAGTAAAGCAACTATAGGAGTATCCAAAGTCCGTAATTTGTTATGGTTTAGAACTCCTTTTAAATATTAAGCAACAACAACAACAACAATATACCCAGTAGAATCCCACAAGTGGGGTCTGGGGAAGGTAGAATGTACGCAGACCTTAGCACTACTAGAAGTAGAGAGGCTATTTCCTGGGAACCCTCAACTCAAACCCGTAAACAAGAACGCACTAGATATAACAAAAGGAAGGGAAGGGAACAGAAAGATAGACTAATATTAACATTATCTAGATAAACTAACACATAGTATGACAAGTAATGCAGATACCTGACAAAAAAACACCTAACTCTACCATTAGCCTGCTACTCTAATTCGCGACCTCCATTTTTTTCTATCTAAGGTCATGTCCTCAGTAAGATCAAGTTCCATCATATCTTGTCTAATCACCTCCCCCCAGTACTTCTTCGGTCTACCTCTGCCCCTCTGCGTATCTCCCACAACCAACCTTTTGCTCCTCCTGACAGGATCATCGATACTCCTTCTCTGAAAATGTCCAAACCATAGCAGTCTCGCTTCCCTCATCCTATCGGCCACCTCTAGCTTTTCCCAAATAGTCTCATTCCTAACCTTATCACTCCTGGTGTGACCACACATCCATCTCAGCATCCTCATCTCTGTGACATGCATCTTCTGAACATGTGCCTTCTAAATTGGCCAACACTCCACTCCATACAACAATGATGGTCTAACCACCATTCTGTAAATCTTACCTTTGAATTTAGGTGGTATCTTCTTGTCATACAAAACTCCAGATGCTAGCCTCCATTTAGTCCATGCTAGCCTCCATTTAGTCCATGCTTCCCCAATATGGAGTGTGACATCATCGTCAATATCGCCACTACTTTGGATGATAGACCCCAAATACTTAAAGGTTTCTCTCTTGGGAATAGGTTGGGTGGAAAGCCTCACATCAGAGTTGGCCTCATCCCTTTCAACACTGAATTTGCACTCCAAGTACACAGTTTTAGTCTTGCTCAATTTGAATCCTTTGGACTCCAAGGCGTGTCTCCAGGCCTCCAACCTATCATTAACTTTATTCCGAGTCTCATCAATTAGTACTATGTCATCTGCAAAAAGCATACACCATGGTACCTCCTCCTGGATAGATCGCGTCAGCTCATCCATCACTAAAGAAAACAAGAAAGGGCTCAACACAGACCCTTGATGGAGTCCCATCTCCACAGGAAAATACTCAGAGTCTCCTCCCACCATTCTTACCCGAGTGATGGCTCTATCGTACATGTCCTTAATTGCCCTGATATACGCCACTGGGACACTTTTCACCTCCAGACACTTCCATAAGACATCCCTAGGGACTTTATCATATGCCTTCTCGAGATCAATGAACACCATATAAAGATCCCTTCTTCTTTCCCTATATTTCTCTACTAACCTCCGAACAAGATGAATTGCTTCCGTAGTTGACCGCCCCGACATAAAACCAAACTGGTTCTCTGAGATAGATACTACTCGCACCCTCATCTCCACAACTCTCTCCCAGACCTTCATAGTGTGGCTTAACAACTTGATATCCCTGTAATTGTTACAGCATTGAATATCTCCCTTGTTCTTGTACAATGGAACCATTGTACTCCTCCTCCATTCATCATGCATCTTCGTAGTCTTCATAATAGCATTGAACAGTCTAGTCAACCACTCAATGCCATCCTTACCCATGTTTTTCCAGAAGTCTACCG
>JAABOM020061022.1:0-11369 GCA_011800125.2 Solanum clarkiae
GCTCCTCATGGGTCATCTGGAAACAGCCGCTTTATGTTTTTAAACATAAGGGTTAGGCTGCGTACATCCGACCCCCTCATCCCGCAATGAACGGGAGTCTTTTGAGGCACTGGGGTATGTTGTTATGTTGTTGTGACAAGTAAAAATAATGTGAAGAGGTTTTGACATTGGTGTCCGCCTCCTCATTTGCGCGCCACCTCCCCACCTTTTATCTATGCTCTGTCCCAACAATAATAATTATGATGTCCTTTTATTTGCTTCCCACCTTTATCTTCTATTCTTAATTTTTTCTGTTGTATCTATTTACTAAAATAATATATATTTCCATTCTACCATTTCGTGGTCCTGTGCAAAATTATCATCATGACCGAAAAGGTACGCTAATTCTGACTTTTCTTTTAATCGATGAAATTTGTGTGTGTTTTTTTCGGGTATTAATGCGAGCATGTTAATTGATATTACTGAGAATTTTGCTTGATTTGTTCTCCATTACCTTTAATAATGGTTGTTCCTTCTCGATCTTGATCTAATTTATCCATCCTATCCATACAACAACATTAACATACTGGGTGACTAAAGCCCTGGACCTTTTCTCTGTGACCTATGGTTAGCTGGATTGCTAAACAATATTCAGATGTATTCATGCACTCTGCTTGTATTAGTTTGTGCTTTATTACACCTAGTTATTTCCCCGTTTCGTAGTGATGAACTTGGGAACATCAACATTCAGTGCTTGAATCTGTTGAAGGTAATGAAGCAATCACTGCCCCTCAAAATCCCTTCTATTCTGACCAAAATGTCAAAAATAATGGATTTAGTGATGTTGTGAGTGGCACTAGTAGTTTGGATGAAGCAAAAGGCAAAGGAATTGAGACTTTTAGAAAAATCCTCACTGACGACGACTTAAGGATTTTGCTTAAATAAATGGAGTAGGAAGAAGAGGGAAGTTTACAAGGGCGGGGATAGTAATATTGGCAGTACTAAGTTATTGGGTGCAATTTCAGTAAAACCTATGCATGTTTGTGCTGGAACCATCTAAACGGGTTATGGGTCTGTGTCCTCTATGAATGCATTATCGTGGAGACTGTGGTTCTTCTCGATGACTTTGGTGTAATTGGTGAACCTGGGTTCTCAATTGGGGTCATCTTTCTTGATCATACGGATCTGATAAGAGTGATGCTCAAAGTAGTAAGTCTTCCACTGCAACTAGAGCTACTAAGGCAAGTTATAGAGCATCTCTGTTCAAGTGTTATATATCTTATAAGAATGAGCTAAGTAGTTTGAGTAGGAAGAACATTGGATTCCAACTCAACCACCTTATCAGGGGAAGAGTCGGGCTGAAACTAATAAAAGAACTAGGGGTGAAAGGTCAAAATTGAGAAGGAAAACTCTCATCCCAACATGGAATCTGACTCGTGGAGCTTCAATTTTCTCTTTGTGCAGGGTAGTAATAAATCAGTGAATAATGGTACAAAAGGTGAAAGGTCAATGAGTCATGGTGGAAAGTTGATCGATGAAGCTCAGGATAGAGGAAGACGAGTTGATGAGGAACTTCAGGCTGATTTTGACATAAGAAATGATTGGGGAGCTGTAAGTGTGTTTCAAGAAGATCTACCAGTTGAATCAGCTCAGCAGTTTGAGAAAGAGAAGAGTGAGAATCACTGCTTGTCCACAGATCATCATCCTATGCTGGACCCACTCTCCACGCTTCAGTCCCTTCAGGAAGCACTTGAGAGAGGTAGGTTGTAGTTCTTGTCAAGTGTTTCAACAAATTCCTTTTGCGTAGCTGATGCAATTCTTTGTAAGTACGACTAGATCTTCTCTTTTTTTTTGTTGAGAAAAGGTAAGTCGGAGATAATTAGTTACACTTGCATCTTCAGTATACTGCATGAATTGGATAACTTTTTGGTTAAGTCTATTCCAAGCTTGTAGCACGTAAAAGAATGTATATTCCAAACTTTAAAAAGAATAGATAGGTTGAGACTATCAAAGTTCTTTGTTGACAAACTCCTTATGTCCTTTTATTTTTGGTTAATTAATTCCTTTTCTTTTTTCTTTCTGAAGATGGCAAACCCTCGCATACTTCTCTGTGCAGAAGGAAACAGTGGCCCTTTCCCACTTAGCTCCATTTGTGACTAGAATTCCTAATATCTTGGCGGGAAGTTGAGTGCACTTTGGCACTGGAGTAACCTTTTTTGTCTCTGCTTGTAGCTCCTTTAGTAAGACTTTCAATTAATGTTTGAAAATTTTGACCATTATGCAAGGATTAGCATCATTGCTAGAATGGTAACACCAAGCCAATATGTCAGGCTGTAGTTGATAAACTGCAAGGCTGTATATCTGAGTGTAGCTAGATTCTTCTTCAAGGATATTTTAGTCGTCTGCCTTTTGTATTTGGTTATTGCATCTCTCTATCTCTATCTATCTAGCTATCTACTCCCACTATCCCAATTTATGTGGAACCCTTTCCTTTTACTCCATCCTAAAAAGAATTTCACCTTTCCTTTGTTTGACAACTATTTAATGGCACCATCCCTATTAAACCCTTATTGGGTTCCATTAACACTTCATTGTGAAGAAGAGTCAACTAAAAGTAAGCACTAAGCTGACCAATAAGGCCAATTTGGTAAACATAACAAAGCCTTCCCTTAACTCTGTCTCCGGTCATATGGTGCCACATAAGTGGGACGGAGGGAGTATCACTTTTCACTTTCTACAGTAACTTCATATGCTTTCACTTCTTCACTTGGCCTTTTTGTAATTCTTTAACATTTACTGGATAATTTCGTCTAGATTAAATATTTTTTCAGTAAATTCTAACATGGAAAAGAAGAAAGTGAATACTTGCAAAATTTCCCATTTGTTGCTAGCAATCTGAGGGATTTCTGCAGAGGAAGAGGTTACAGGAGGTCAGGATCGGTGTTTGGAATAAGCTTAATGAATGATTGTGTGGTTATAGAATTGACACTAGATGGAGGGAATTGGCTCTAAAAAGAGAGCCTGTGGTATTTTTCTTTATTCGCTGTAGGATAGTGTAGGGAACAGAAAATATGGAATAAATGAGGGGTTCACTGCTCATGTCGAGGTAGTGGAATAATAGGAATTTAAGGCTCATATAATGGCTAAATAAAGCTGAAACTATAGAGTTTTTAGCTGACTAAGAGGTGAATAAATGGAGTCGTGGAATACTGAATGTGCCCTTGGGGGATGCGAAGAAATGGACTCTCTGTGTAACTCAACTCCAAAAGTTATATCATAAGGAAAGGATTGTCCAAGATCATATAGAAAGACCATAACCTATTCCTTCAAACAATGTGGGACTTGACACTTTCTGACATCCCGGGCTTGACAACTGGAGCGTGGCTAACATAAAACGTTCAAGAGTACCCAGTTTTTTTTTTCCCAGGAAAAAAAAAAGGATAACATAACATGGGCTCTCCAATGTTGAGAAACACAACAAATAGAATTGATTGCTCTGCCTTTTATACCACGGAATTAAATAGGCCCTTCTATGTTCCTCAATGTTGGGCCCCATGTTATGCTATTATCCACACTCTTGTTGTGAAGTCCTGGATGTGTGGGGAAGTGTCAAGTCCCACATCAGTTGAGGGAACGATTGTGGAAGTTCTATTTCGATCTCTTTCATTTTGTTAGTTGGAAAATGATTGTGGGAAGAGGAAATAAGGCTAATGTTGTTGCTACTACTTCTAGTCCATCATCTGATAAAACAAATCTTTGTTCAGCTGCTGAGAGTTTGCTTAGACCTCACAGTATTAGAAATCACTGGAAATATTTCAGTTGCTACTCTTGGTGAGTTCAGCAAAGACAGGTCTTATCTCCTAAAAATAGGTGTTGATTCTAGTGCATGTATCACATTCCAGGTAATCTTGATGCCGTTTCTAGCTTTTGATCACACAAAGCACCTCTCCTGTGATCATAGCTGGTAGGTCAACCTCTAACATTGTGGGAGTTGGGATTATTGAATTAACCTCCTTTGTTATCTTGTCATCTGTGACAAGTTCTTCCAAATCTCTTCCATTAGATCAGGGGTTCAGTAACCTCCTAGCAACATTGGCTAACATGCCTACGATCTGGAAGGAAAGGTTTCTTTATTGCTTAGTGATATTTGTGTCTTAGCGTAGTAGATAAGCCTTGTGTTCTGTCGCTCATATCATGACATTGATACTTCAACTTTCCTTGTTAATTCCATGAAATCTTTCTTTGTGTGACTAGGATGTGGTAGGTCAAAACTCATCAATCTGTGGCATCTTACAATTTTTTGCCCTCGGCATCTTAGATTGTTTCAGCTATCCACCTTCTCTCAAAACTTTGGGCTTGTCAATCCCCGCCTCCCTCCCTTTTTTCATAACCAATATATTTCCATGGGGCGGTGATGCACGGTTCTAAACTCCGTGAAAAAAGGGGCTGCCCTGCCCTTCCTGTTTTCTCTTATAACCGATATATCTGCATGGGCCGGTAATGCACAGTTTGAAGCTCAGTGAAAAGTCGCCTGCCCCTGTTGCTTAGGGGAAAGAAAGGATCCTTTTCATGTGGAATTAACTTTGAACCAAAATCTAAAGAAGCTTTTGCTGATATCAGTGTAGTTGTATGTATAACAAGAGGAGTGACATGATGGCCAAAAAGAGTCTCTCTTGTTAAAAATAATGAATTACTATTTCTGTCTGAACTCCTAATCATTGTCAAATCCAAATGATTATGGTTAGATAATGTATTGGATATGATCTTTCACTGTACAAATGGACTAATTATGTAGATAGAAGTGACTTATTTAGCTTTAGATCCCTCAAGCAAATAAAAGATAGAAATTCACATGTTTAGCTGATCCATCTGCAATTAATTTGTTTAGTTTTTGCTGTTTGATGATGTCACATCAAAGCTGATCTTTATTTGAAACAGTTAATGAAGTGAACCTCCAGAGGCAAGATGCATTATGTTAGCTTGAGGGTTATTTATAGGCTTCATTGTTTCGAAAGAATCTAGTAGACGGAGGCCTAAGTAGCTAAGGGTCCTAGTCACCATCTTATTGTCATATAATAAGAATGTATTGTTCATCATATTGAGGCGATTAATTTTGGGTCGGTGTTTAACTCCCTAACTTTATCCCATTGCATGTGGTTTTCCTCTCCCTTACTTTATCCCATTGCATGTGGTTGTCCTTTGCATTGGCATATTGTCTTCAGCATCACTCATGTTTAATTTTACCAAATTTGGTAAAAATGTTTCTTACAAAGTAATTGCTGATTGGAGTTTCATTATCTAGTTGCATTAACTAGTGAATGCACTCTCTCTGCAGAACTTTGGAGATTCAGAGAAATTAAAAAAGAGGATTCTATGATTGATCAACCACTTCAGCATGTTGGCATATCATCAGAGTTCACTTCAGGAGGGGGAGAATTTCCAGGACCTAGCACATCTGAGCAGTCACAATCCAGGGATGGCATGAAACCTCCTTTTGGCTTGTTGGACACTGAAGTGGTTAGCTTAAAGCAGAATGCAACACTGTTGCAAAACAACCTATGTGAGGCAGCTGAGCTGGTT
Organism: Solanum clarkiae; assembly: GCA_011800125.2. Lineage (NCBI taxonomy): Eukaryota > Viridiplantae > Streptophyta > Magnoliopsida > Solanales > Solanaceae > Solanum > Solanum clarkiae. Next base: position 5,560 of record JAABOM020061022.1, read on the forward strand.
CAGAGAAGTAGAGACGATGAAAGTGAGTTCGAGGGTCTATTCAGACAGAAAATTGAAGCTGAAGTTGTGTACTTGACTGTATCAAGAGCAGTCAAAAAGTTGAGGGTTGCAGCAGCTGAGCAAGTTAACCTCTTGGAACAAGAAAAGAGATTAGCTTCAGAACAAGCACAGATTGGGAAAAAGCTTGGAGATGCAGAATTGAAGTCTACGAGGCTTAAAACACAGGCTAAGGAGTTGGAAAATCGCTGTGAAGATATCATGAGCATTGATGAAATGCTAAAGCTGCAGAAGAGAATCTGTAAGTACAGCACCTGTTTTTTGTTACAGTTGGTATTGCTGGCTGTCGTTGGGCTGTTTCTCGTGCAAATGTCACACGATTATACTGGATTTGTACCCACGTAATTTTGAGAAGTGAGCTTTTGCTTCCATTTTTTGTGTACTGTTAATAATTGTTATCATCCTTGAACAATCTTGAAGGTTAAATGTTTACTTTTAGATGTTTGTATATAGATGGAACTGCAGGTGTTTGTTTTTGCTAGTTCCTATTGAATTGTAGAAATTAAAATACAAGATGATTTGTTCTCTCTCAAGTTAAAAATATTTCTTGCATTTATCTGCACTGATTATTCACACAAACATACTGGTTAAGTGAATATGTGAAAGACAAATTATTACGTATGATAAATAATATACTATACATAAGTAACTTAAGAGAATTTTTTTCTCTTTTGAGAAATTTTCATTTTTGATGTCCAAACTCAAGATTGTCTATCTTATTGAAGATATTTATTGAATTAGGTGTAAAAATATTTTACAAGTCGTCAATACACACACACATATGTATGTATGTATGTATGTATATATATATGAATATTAATATAATTAAGCAGTCCCAAAATATATGATAATAGCAAAATATATAATAAGTGAATATTAGGAGAATTAATAACTAAAGAGTCTTAAAATATATGGTAAGAGAAAAGTATATAATCAGTGATATTAGGAGAAATAATAGTTGAGGAGTCATAAAATATATGAGGATAATTAAATATATTTTAAATAAGAAATTCTAATATATGTTTTCTCTATTGTTATGCATGTTTATTCATCTGTACAGTTCGTGAATTTTCTTGGTAATTCTTATAATGTCATTGTTTTATTGAAGGTTAATATCTTGCCTGTAATTATATCATTTAGGAAATAATTGCTTGTGAGGTATGTTGGTCTATGATGCTTAAAATTTAACTACTCTTTCTTGGTCAATGTACAAGTATTATTACTCAGGATCCTCTGAACATCCTTAAACCATGTGAGTTCTATGCATGTTTGTGCGAACTTATTCATGTTTTTATAGCTAATTAACCTTTCTATTATTTTGTATTAGTAATTTGTCATAAGTAGTTGTGTTATACTATTATGCTTAATATATAATGTAATTTTTTTTGGGCTTTTCATATCAAGGGTATTATGAGGTAATTCGTATTACATTATTGTTTAGTGTGTGTTAATTGTTGGTGTAATAGTGAGTCTTCGTGTTCCTCTTTAAGTACATTTTTTAATCTAACTTTTACGTTTTAAAATTTTGTACTTAATAATGCAATGTACACATAATAATAATGACGTTTAATTCTATATATACACATGTGCAAAGCATGCACACTTGACTATGTCACAACCTAAACTCGAGTGTGATAGAAGTAGTCTTAATTAGGGGTGAACAAAACAAAACAAAACTGCAAATCGAGTCAATTCAAGAAAAAAAAATTTTGACTACTGCTTTGGTTTGACATGGTTTGATATTGGAAAAAACCTCGACCACATTTGATTTGGCTTGATTTTAACTTTAAAAGTCGATTCGAGACCAAACTAGCCCAACAACATTAGTAGGGATATACTCCATAAATATAATGGTCTAATAAAGGCTATACTACATAAATATATATCAGTAGAGATAATTACCTTTTTGAGTTCCTTTTATAAAATATTTACTATTTTTAAATATATTGTTTTTATTTGTTACTAAAAAATATTTGTCATCTATAGAAATTATACTATGTATTAAAATTAAATTATATATGTATTAAAATGTATTGTAGTTATTTTGGTGTAAAAACTGCATTATGTGTTACAAATAAATTATTCATGTAATCTGTATAAACATAAATTTGCATATAATATAGATGTATTATAAGTATCTTAAAATGCATTAAACTTGTTTTGATTAAAAATAATATCTAAATTATGTATCAAAAGTGAATTATACATGTAATAAAATTAATTTGTATAGCAATAAATGATAAATATTTATTAAATATGATATATTTAGGTAAGTTTTTTTTATATTAGTAACTCCAAAGTTCAAATAAAAAATTAAATCAATTCTAATACTAGTAAAAAAAAAGAAGTTAAATCAACACTAAGAATAACAATAATAATGAATATTAATTCTTTAGTTTTACATTGGTTAGGACAATCAAATTACATAATCTAATTTTTATTTTTCTTTAATGTTTACTCATGTCATTAATAAATACATATAATACTTATTTAGCATGATTATGACATTTTCATTATGACTTATTTTAGCATGATTTAGTACTTTAAAATTATGACCATTTTCATTATGACTTATTTATTTCCAGTATTCGTTTTATGCGATCTAATTATTATTTTTTGTTGAATATCTTAGTGTTTCTTCGTATCATATTTTGTGTTTTTCTTAAAAAATGCTCTAGATATTTGTACTTTGTCAATACTAAAGAAATATTTGAAGCACAAATATATATTTTTAAGAATATTTTATTTGAAAAACTTGAAAAACTCAAAAACAACTTAGTCAGTCATTCCATGCCTACCTCATTAGTGCTCTTTCCAAAATTCTATCAAAATTTTATTGGGTCTGATTGCTCTTCCCTGCTCATTCTACTAATAGTACGTCTAATCTCCTCAACTCTAAAATATCTACAATATCCAACATCTCATAGTCTTTCTATAAGGTCCCACATATTGGAGGGTGTGGGTGTAAAGGTGCCTTAGAAATGAGTTCTGGAGATTTTTTTAGTATCAGCGGTTCCCACGGAGGTTTCTACGAGCCATAGGTTTTTTCACGAGCCGTAGCCTCTGCTTATGGAATGATGGCCAACATGATGAAATTTGGGATTTTCAGGGATTCAAGGTACGAACTATCAGATGGACTGTTGATGGACTCACGAGCTGTAAGTCTTGTCGTATATTGAAGATCAGAAAAAGTTTGTGAGGGTCCAAAATATCAGCAGAGGAAACCCCTCTCTTATGACCCGTAGAATGGACCACGGTCCGTAAACGGAGTCTCGGTAGTCCTATCCGATGGAATTTTTAAAGGGGTAATTTAATATTTTCTATTATCCTAATGTTATACTACGTCGTTTAAGCCCCCCAAAGGACCCCTTATAATCCCTTTACAAACCTAATCTACCTCATTCCCATTCATTCAAAATACTCTATCCTAAATTCCTCCTAAGTTCTTCAAGGTTTTCAAAGGAGAGTGCAAGCTAGGGTTTTGATTTCTTCCATCTCCAAATCAGATTTCATCCCATAAAATGGCGCAAGGTATGTGAGTTTGATTGTGGAAATCTTTCCTCCAAAAGTCCAATCATTCTCCCTGTTCAACTACATGTGATTTATGGATATTTATGGATGTTTTTGGTGAACTCTTTTATATGATAATATTATGAAGAGATTTATGGTGTTTTACTTATGAATATGATTATGCATTGGAAAATCATGTGAAGCTTATGGATTTTATGAGGGTTGAAGATATCCTATTTAAGTCTTGTTATGCTGTATGGTGGATTATTTTGAATAACATTCAAATAGTTTCATTTTACTCTTTCAAGTCTTTTACTTTGAATTGCATGGTTTTAAACCTATGTACATGTACCCACCATGATTTGATTAATGTTGTATGATAAACTTTCATGATGTTAAGGGCCTTATGGCTAGAGTATGCAAACTATGAATGATATGGATTTTGAAAGGGCTATTATATATGTTACGAGATATAAGAATATTATGAAAGTTGTGAATGATATAAAGCCCTATTCTTTGATATTATGAAGTTTTAATTTTGATGAGTTACTCTATGACATTATTATGATATTATGATGCTTGCATATTCATGGCTATAAATATAATTCGAACATTCCTTGGGATTATGACCTAGCACCGAGAGGACCTTGGTAGATCTCCATTATCCCATAACTATGCTTCCACTATAGGTTTATAAATTAACTAATGGATCCATATAACTCATGTTACATGATTGACCAAAAAAAGTGGTGTTAGACAAGTACCAGAATGAGTGGTGTTCCCATAAGGTTGTTATCATAAGTTAAACTGAAAAGGGTGATGTTCCAGTAAGGTGTCTATAAAACATTTACTGAAATGGGAGAGTTCCCATAAAGTGAGTGTTTGGTTTACCTTGGCAAAGTAGATTACTTCTAGTCCGATGTCGAGCGAACATCGAGATTTCAAGTAGTAGCTCGCTTGGTCTTATATGTCGGTTATAGTCCCTTCCCATCTATGTATGATATGTTATATGATTTGATGATCCTTCATGCATATTTTCACTAATTCATTGAAAATTCATGACATATTGGGTTTATATCTATTGATTATGATTATGCATATTGCTTAATTATGGATTATTGTTCTTTGTTGCATTGCCCCTGCATATTTAGTATATTTCAAGTACTAACACATACTTTTTGCCTACATGATCTAACCATGTAGGGATAAGAGCTCCTATGCATCCTCCTCCTCCATGTGGCTAGACGATTCAGGTGAAGGTTACTCTTGGTGAGTCCTCCAGTTCGGGAACAATAGCCATTTTACTTTCTTGCCTTATTTAGACTTGTATATTTTTGGATACTATCTATTGAAGGTGAGCTCGAGAGATGTCTTGATCCCCATTTCGTTCGTATTAGAGGTGTTATTATATATTTGGATACGTATGTATTGAGCCTGACTCTTATTATGCTATGTATTATGAAAGACTCCCTCAGTCCCTTATTCCCTCTTATGTGTTGAATACTTGTTGTGTGGATGAGATGAAACTCCTAATAAGTCCCTAATTGCCCTCATAGCGTGAGTCATACTTATACGTCCCTTAAATTTTATTTTCTATATGATCCATGCTAATTCTATTCCTTACCATATCCCCATAGCGTGAGTCCAAAGTTCCGTTTCCCTAGAAATTATGTGTTATTTTTTTTAATTCTGCTTTTACAACCAATGATGTGTTACACATGCTTAAGAGGTTTGTTTGGGGTTCCCTTGAGTTCTCCATTCACCATGTCACATTTAGGTCTTAGACTTGGATTGTGACACTTTCAGAGCGTGTTGATTCATCCAGCATAATATCTTTTTTCCTTTCTTTGCTTAAGAGTTTGTGAAAGTGTGTTTGCCACCATTGCTTAGTGGTGGTCTCATTCACTAACACCTTGTCATTTTGATTCTTCATGCACTTCACTTGATCCAAATCACGAGTTTTTCTCTCCCTTTCTTTTATGAGCCTACACAATTTCTTATCCCCACTTTTGTTCCCTAACTTTACATACAAGAACTCAAAAGCTACCATTTTAGTAGCAGAGACCGTCGACTTCTCTCTTGTCTTCGTCCTCTTATAGATTTCCTGTCACGATCCAACCCAGGAGTCGTGATTAGTGCCGATTGGGCACCCAAACAACACCAAACCGGATTTTTAATTATATTAGTTAAGGTATTTATCGAAATTTCCGCAGAGTTTCCTCTGTTTTATTGACTACCCAAAC
>JAABOM020061023.1:0-11367 GCA_011800125.2 Solanum clarkiae
GGGGGGGGGGGGGGGGGGGGGGAATATATAGGCTAGATCCTTTGTAGACCTCCATACTATATGCAAGAGAATATTAAATGCTGCTAAGAGTCAAATACAAAAACTAAGGATAAGGACGAAGAGAATATGCAATCATCCGGATGGGGGTATATACAAACAATCAGCTCATAACTTTTGCAAAATTTTGAAGTATGGTTTGACGGACCAATAAATGGACCGTGTGGCTTCACACGGTCTATGAATCAGTCAGTGAGGTGACACTTTGTCAATTTTTCCCTCCGTTTCAATAATGGCATTTTCATATATTTAATCTATACTAATGTCATTTTGGGACTTCCAATACCATCTTAACCTTCCCAAAAGAACTAAACCCTATTCAAAAGGATAAAATTCATTCCTCTCAACTTGAATACATTCTCAAGTACTCTCAAGAGTCTTCACCGAAACCCCAATAGGAATTCAAGGGAACTCAAAAGCAAGTTTTGGATTCCAAGACCCCCTTCCAAATCTTCAAGTCTTTCTCAACCCAATTTCAAGAAATTCAAGGTCTAAGGTATGTGAGTTTCAATCATTGGGTATTTTCACGCATGGTGCGCAACCTTCCTTTTTATATAAAAAAATTATATGTTTTCAAGTTGTATTATCTATGGGTATCTCTTATTATGAATTATGGTTATAAACTATGTTGGGGTTTTATGAAAGGTTGATTGACTATGCCTATTTTGAGCTATGAAACTATGATCTATTGTGAGATTTGATGATGGGTTTCAATATATGTTACATGAGGGTTTTACTATTTGTTGGTGAGTTGATCTACACTAAGTTTTCACACATCATTTCACTCTTGAATTGTATGATTTTGAACTAGCATTATACACCCGCAAGTGTTTGATAAAATATCTTGTTAAGGATTCTTGAGTTATTGATTATCTATTACATGACTTATGAACCAAGTGACTTTATGATGATTAAGGGAATGTATGTATGTGTTGAATTCATAAAAAGTATCTATCATGTTACAAGTAGACAAACACTTTGTTGAGGGGGTGACATGTCTCAATCTCCTTGTTAAAGGGGTCACATGCCTCAATCACCTTGATGAGGGGGTAACATGCCTCAATCACCTTGATGAGGGGTTGACATGCCTCAAACACATACCTCAATCACCATATTGAGGGGGTTACATGCCTCAATCACCTTGTTGAGGGAGTCACATGCCTAAATCACCTTACAAAGGGGTGACATGCCTTAGATTCCAAGTACTAGTTTGCTTGATCTATGATGATGGTCTCTTCCTACACATGTAATCTATATCCTCAAGTTATATGTATTACAAGCATGTTTTACTTCAATCATTAATCATGCATTCCATATCGATATTATACTTATCAGTTGCTTATGCATATGCATTTTGACTATGTTGCCTATGTCTTCTTGCATTGTATCCTACATACTTAGTACATTCAAATATACTAACACATACTTTATGCCTACATGATGTTACCATGTAGGAACTGGAGCACCTCTTGATCATCCTCCACATGGCTAGTTTTGGTATCTTGAAGATAAGCTTTGGTGATTCCTCAAGTTCGGGGACATTAGCTATGCTGCTCTTACCTCTTGTTATTTATCTCGGTTGAACTTTTGAAACTATAAGGGTGAGCTCGGAAAGTGTCTTGGCCCCCGCTCCAATATATGTTTAGAGGTGTTGTTGGAACAATTGATGTACTTATGCTTTGAGCTTTGACTCTTCTATGTTTTATGCTATTAAAGAGTTTCCTTAGTCCCATTGTCCTTGTTTATGTCTCTCGTTATTGTTATTTTGTTTCCACGACCAAAGATGTGTGATTGATATGATAAGAGACTTGTTTGGGATTTCTTCGGGTTCCCTATTCATCGCATCACGTCTAGGCCCTAGGCTTGAGTTGTGACATGAAGTTTTACCATATCTTGTCTGATCATCTCCCCTTAGCACTTCTTCATTCTACCTCTACCTCTTCGAGTAACCTCTAAATCCAACCCCTCGCACCTCCTAGCTGAAGCATCATTACTTCTTCTTTGCACATGTCCAAACCATCTCATTGTCGCTTTCCTCGTCTTGTCATCTACAGGGGCCACCTCCAACTTCTCACGAGTGGTCTCATTTCTAATCTTATCACTCTTGGTATGGCCATACATCCATCTCAACATCCTTATCTCCATGACCTACATCTTCTGAACATGTGCATTATTTATTGGCCAACACTCCACCCCATATAACAAAGACAGTCTAACCACCATTTTGTAAAACTTACCTTTATGTTTAGGTGGTATCTTCTTATCACACAGAACTCTAGAGGCCAACCTCCATTTCATTCATGCTGCCCCAATATGATGTGTGACATCTTTGTCGATATCACCATTACTCTAGATGATGGACCCAAGGTACTTAAATATTCCCTCTTGGGGATAGAATGACCGGCAAGCCTCACATTAGTATCTGCTACATCCCACCCAACAATGAATCGCACTCCAAGTATTCTGTTTTGGTCTTGCTCAATTTGAACTCTTTGGATTCCAAAGCATGTCTCCAAACCCCCAATCTATTATTAACTTTAGCTCGAGTCTCATTAATCAGTAATATGTCATCAGCAAAAAGCATACAACATGGAACCTCCTCCTAAATAAATCGTGTCAGCTCATCTATTACTAAAGCGAATATAAAATGGCTCAATCTAGATCCTTGATAAAGTCCCATCTTAATAGGAAAATACTCTAAGTACCCTCTCGCTATTCTTACCCGAGTCTGGCTCCGTCATATATGTCCTTTATCACCCTAATATACACCATTTGAACACGTTATGCCTCTAGACACCTCCACAAGACATCCCGCGAAACTTTTTCATAGGCATTCTCGAGATTAATGAATACCATATGAAGGTCCTTCTTTCTTTCCGTATATTTCTCCACTAATCTCCGAATAAGATGAATTGTTTCAGTAATCGACCATCCCAACATGAATCAAAATTGGTTCTTTGAAACGGATACACCTTTGCTTACCCTCATCTTCACCACTCTCTCTAGACCTTTATAGTATGTCTTAACAACTTGATACCCCTGTAATTGTTACAGTTCTGAATATCACCTTTGGTTTTATACAATGGAACTATTGTATTCCTCCTCCACTCAATGGGTATCTTAGCATTCTTCATAATAGCATTGAACAGTCTAGTCAACCACTTTATACCATCCTTGACCATATTTTTCCAAAAACCTACTAGGATCTCATCGAGTCTGTTCACCCTCCCTCTCTTTATCCAAAATCTCGCTGGTTACTGGAGTGAGCCAACTCACCCAACTCAATATCTCTATCCCCTTTTTTGTTTAAGAGTTTATGAAAGTAAGCTAGCCACCTTAGCTTCATGGAAGTCTCATCTACCACCATATCAACCTCATTATCCTTGATGCACTTCACTTGGTCCAAGTTGCAAGCTTTCCTATCTCTCACTTTAGCTAGCCTATACAATCTCTTGTCCCCGCCTTTATCACTTAGCTCCACATATAGGTGCTCAAACGTTGATGTCTTAGAACTCGTCACCGATGACTTTGCTTTTGGCTTCGCCATCTTATAAGCTTTCATAAGCTTTCACTTTTCATCCTCATCCCTATACTCCAACCACTTCGTATATGCAATTTTCTTAGCTTTCACTTTGTTTTAAACTTCTTTAATCCACCACCAATTGCCATGACATCCACCAAAGGATCCCTTCGAAATTCTTAGTACCTCAGTAACTACTTTTCCAATGTAACCAACAGTAGTGCCCTACATAGTGTTCAAATCTCCGGTAATACTCCAAGCCCCTAAATTACTCAATTTTTCTCCCATCTCTCGAAAAAGGGAAGAAGTCAAGCCTTCCCATCTAATCCTCAGTTTGGCATAAATAACCTTCTTCTTATCTCTCTTAATCTCTAAATCTAACACTAGAAGTCTATGTTGAGTGGAGATATTTTCACTGGGATAATTTTGCAATCCTTCCAAAGGCTTTTATCACTTTTTTGGAGAAGAAAGTTGTCTCTCTGAGTCTTAGTTACCGTGCTCTGAAAAGTAATCAAGTTATTTTCCCTCTTCAAGACACACGAGTTAGCAATAACTAACTCAAAGGCTTTGGCAAAATCCAAGAGTGATGTCCCACCTCCATTCCTCTCCCCAAACCCAAACCCTCCATGAACATCTTCAAAACCGCTAGAAGTTGCACCAGTATGTCCACTAAAATCTACCTCGATGAATATTTTATCCGTAATCAGCATACCTCTCACAACCTCATCTAAATCTTCCCAAAAGAACTTTTTGACTTCCTTATCTAGGCCCACTTAGGTGCATAGGCACTAACTTAATTCACTACATGACTATCGACTACAAGTTTAGTAGATATCATCCTATTGTAAAACCACCTAAACTCAACCACATACTCCCTAAGGTCCTCATCTACTAGGATATTCTACTCCATTTCTATCCCTAGAGCTACTAGAGTATCAAAATTTGAACCCATATACATCCCGAGCTTTGTTACCTACCCATATAGTATCCTGGAGACACACTATATTAATTTATCTCCTCTTGAGATACTTCACAAGCTCTATGGACTTCCCTATAAGTCATCCTATATTCCATGACCCTACTCTTGACTTAAGTAAGCCCGCGCCCCTCTTGCCACCTCTACTCTTTGCCTCTGACCCCAATCGATAACATGACCCTAATCTACCATCAAATATCGACACAACTAACGTAAGAACTAATAGCTCACTACACTACCAAGGATCAAGAAAAAAACAATTTATAGAAAACTATACTACCCAAAATGTAGAACAACAAAATATAAAGTATAATGTACAGTAATCAAACAATCAGATGCAAAAATCAAGACGAATAAACGAGATATTAAATAATAGAAGTCTCTGGGATAAGGAAACATAATATGATATGTGAGATCACAAAATAATAAAATGGTCAATTTAGGAATATATGGTAAAGGCAATACAGTAGGCAAGAAACCACAACACCAAAAGGCAAGAAATAAAATGTAAGTAAAAGAAAAGTTAAAAGAATACAATTGTTTACAAAAGTAAATAGAAAGAGTTTTGGAAGATATCACCTGGAATTCTGGTAAAAAAAAGTCTAGTGCTACTGAGAAATATCGGGAAATAGAACTGTAGCCATTGTCAGAAAATTTCGCCTGAATCTGTTACTCGTCGGAAACTGACTGCCTGGAAGATGCTGATCGGAAACGTAGCTGAAAAACTCCTGTATCCAATGGCGCATCCAGGATTTGAAGATCTTGGGTGCTCACTTCCTTTACCATGAAATTGCTAGTTGTCACATGTATAGATGTATCGAAACTCAAGGCATGTTAATAAAAAATTAAGTGATAAACAACGATTAATTATCATCCCTAAAAATAACTTTATTATTAGAAATAAAGAGATCAAAAAAAATTTTAAATAAAAAGGTTAAAAGCTAATGACACGACACAAAATCAAACAGCGAAAATGAGAAAAAATTATGAAAAAAAATTGAAATAAGAAAAGGTACAGTTAAAAAATACTTTAAAAAGAAGAGAAAAATAAAAATTAAAAAAATTGTTATTTGTAATGGAAAAGAACCTTTGCCTATTTATATAACTGATAGTATGGTAGGTCGCAGATGGGAGAATTTGTACCTATATTAAATTTTAGAGGGTATGCAATAACAGATAATAGAGGTCGTCATGAAAAAGGGAGAGAATATGAAAAAAAATTGAAATAAGAAAAGAATTTGGAAAATAAATAAATCAAATAGAGGGGAAGAGAGAGAGATAGAGAGAGAGAGATAGAGAGAGAGAGAGCATGGAAAAAATGAAAATAAGAAAAGAGCAATATATGTAAAAAGAGTAAGTATGGAAAAATTAATTGAAATAAGAAAAGATGCAATTTGGAAAATAAAAATTTAAAGAGAGAGAGAGAGAGAGCATGGAAAAAAATTAAAATAAGAAAAGAGCAACTTTTGTAAAAAAGTGTGCTGCTAGCAAGTATTGAACCCCCTACTAGCAGGAAGTGCATGGCTTAACATGCAAGGTCAACACCAAATCACCTACTAGCTCTTTTTGTTTAGTGAGTACTTGTTTGCATCTTATATGCTTTTTTACATATTCTCTATATAGATATATAAAGTTTTTGTTGGAGTCAATGGGTGCTTGAGCACCCGAAGCACTCCATGTAGATCCGCCCCTCCCTGTAGCTATGGGGAGAGTCTACCTGAATCTGCCGAAAAACGTTGAGGGTCGTCGGATCTCACCGGATCTAAAGAATAGAGGGTTGCCGGATCTTGTCGAAAAAGGAGAAAGCAAGGAGAAAAGTGATCGGCAAACACAAAAGAGAAAGCAAGCAAGCAAGAAGAAAACCGACAGATCTGATCAGAGAAGTCGTTGGAGAACAAGATTGCTAATAGAAAAAAGGACTCTTCAATGCGGGTAAGATCAGAAAAGTCTAATGATTGTTTAGTCATTTTGAGGTTCTCAAGAAGCTCCTTGCTTGATCCTTCAAAGGTTCTACCAACAAGAGGAGGCGGCTAGAGATGTTCGGTGGTAGATCCAAAATCAATTTTGTCGGAGAGAAAAAAATGTCAGCATGTCATAAAGGAGGAAGCTGATCCTTGGTCTCGTTCTTTCCGATCTTGCAACCTCCGTTAAAAAATAAGCTAGAATGAGTGACTTGACTAGACTCGAGGAGGAGAAGGAGGACTTTACATGATGCTAATGAAGAGCATAATATCTGATCGTCGACGAGATGAGACATGGATTAGTGTGGATCTACCATTTGAGTAGAAGATAGAAGGAGAAAATGGTCACTACATAAATTAGAAGATGTCTTCTATATAGTTAAGGTGGATAAAGAACTTACTCATATACATGAATTGTCGAAAAGGAAGCTGGAAGACAAATGGAGATCGGAAGCCGCTCACCAGAAGGAAGATGATGAACAAAGCTTTCCACAGTGAGGAAACCATTAGACTCTTCTCGAAGAAGAAAGTAGAAAGACCAATGAAGAGTCTAGAATAGTGCAGATATTTGTTTAACTTTTGGGCCGGGTAGGACAATTGTTAGATGGGCCAATACTTTAGTTAATTACAACATTTGTTTGTTCGCATACGCTATGTAGGTTGTTTATTTATTTATTTGAATAAAATGAGAATGATGCTCACAATTTATTATTTTTTTTTAAAAAGCATTCTTTCTACAGAGATCCAATTTCACACAATATTAGCAACTCAAAATCATAAGAAACTTGCAGTTTATACAACAATTTACTGGGGATTCAGCTAGAAACAAGGATGCTCAAGGCCTAAAATTTCATAGTTGGCTTTGGGGCAGATCAATCAGGTGTAATCTTAATCTTGATGAGCGCATAAGCTTTAAATTCTTCATTTGAATATTAACATCAAGAAGAAAAAAGAAATCATTGCTGAAATATGGCAACAGTATTATTACAACATTTATCAATTACATCAAAAGAAAGGCTAGTATAAATGATCAAGGCTAGTATAAATGATCCTGAGTTATAATTGGAGGATTTACTTTAGGAAAGTTCAGTCACCTATATCTCTTTAAAGAAAATCTACTCTAAAATTAGCTAGTAATTTAATGGGATTTACATGAACATCAAAGCACAACACAAAACATATACACCAATGTCAATTAAAAGAAAAAAACACTAAGGAAGTTCAAAACTGCATCAACATTGATTAGATTACCAAACATGCATGATATTATGGATCATATTCAAATGCATAATGTGAAAATGAACAAGGGACGAAAAAGGTAAGAAGAAGATACAAATTGTATACTGCACATTCAATAAGTAGATATTTGCAATATCGAGACATAAAATAAAAATAGAATAGAAAAGTTTATTGTTCAAGTGAAATTCTAAAATGCTATAAGAAGCAAAGGGAAAACTATTATTATTACCATTTTAAGAAGGATGACTTCATTATTCTTCATCAAAAAAAGAAGGACGACTTCATTATTTGTTGAGTGCTCCACAAAATTCCCCCAACCTTCCCTAATAGATATAGGATTCATCGAATGTGAATTCATGAATAAAGCAGATACAAAAGTGTGGTGTATTTTTATCACTTGGAAGGGTAAGGATAGCTAGATGCCTTGTAGGCACCATAGATTGCACCTTGACGATGGTGCTTTTGAGTGCCCCTAACCTTGAGGGGCCGGTAGATCAAGTTCTGGGCTTTCGTAGCCCTTCAAAATTCCCTTTTGGAAAGGGCTCAATAGATATACCAGATTAACGAAAATGACCAATGAACAAAGCGAAGGGCTAACTGAGAGTCCTTGCCCGACTAAAAGAAAGGATTTGCTAGAAGAATAGGGGTAGATAGCTCTTTTTGGCCATATGGATTGAAAAAGAGTTCTTTGGAAAAGAAACTACACCAGGCTCCCCAGATCAATGGAAGGTTTTTCAACAACAACATACCTAATGTGATCCCGCACTGCCTTAAAATCTACCTCAGATAGATAAAGAGACTATTTTTGATAGACCATGGACTCCTTGACCCCACCACCCAACTTAAGGGCTAATTGAGCTTTTTCCCTTTCCCAAGGAAGTGTTGCACCTCAAGGATCATTTCCTTGCATTTAACCTCTTTCTCTCTCAAGATGGAAGTTGAAAAGAGGTGAGAATGTGCCTTTGCATGTAAGCAAGGATGCCATAAACTTTTATGAGCTACCCACACAAAAGATTTATAAATAACATCAAGAAAAGAAGGAGAATAACACCAACACGATACATTCTTCATCGATTATCTCACCTATCAATTAGAGAAAGAATTTATCAGATAAAATGCCAAGACCCAAAAACTCCATTTCAATTTTTTGTCAAAGATCTAAAATCAGTTGTATCAGGAAAAAAAATTAATAGGGGAAAAAAGAGAGGATGGCATAGATATGGTAAGGAAAATATTATCTCAATTTTTTTCTTAAAGGGGGATCGTTAGAGTAACCCGTAAAGTTGTTGACTCTTATGGTCAAGCCCTTCCTAGGACCTTGCGCATAGCGGGAGATTTAGTGCATTAGGCTTGCACATTTTTTTTCTCATGTAATGACCCGGGCATTGTAAGACTTCATCGGAACTTGAAAATGTTATTTTTGGCAAAATTTGGACCAAATTTCACCTCAAGGTAGACTACACGGTCTGTGTGAGGTCACACGGCCCGTGTGGCCTCCATTGAAGTGATACTTGGCCTTAATTTTGAGTGTGTGACCTTGGTGTGGAGTTTTAGGTCAAGGCACATCACACTTGGACCACACACGAGCCGTGTGACACTTCATGAACTGTGTCGAGGGCCGTGTGAAATCCTTGAGCTTGAAGCATCCAAGTTTAGAGAAAAGTATGATCACATGACCACCTTCACATGCCATGTGAAGGCTCACAAGCCGTATGGACGACCGTATAGCTTTCAGAATGAAAATATTTCTTAATATAGAATCCCTGTCTCGTGACATGTCATGAATATTTTTCCAAGTGTAGGCATACGGGCACTTACATGACCCATGTAGCTTCATACAGGCCGTGTGGCCCTTCCATATGGGTCACTTTCCCTTAAAAATTTCTAAGTGTTGAGTCATGGTTCTGAACTTCCATAAGGAGAAGAATTCTGTCTAAGTGTGGGTATACGGGCTAGGTACATGGACTGTATAGTGACACATGGGCCGTGTACCCCTCCTTGAAGTGATGATGGACAATTTTTTCATCCATTTTATTAATGGCATTTTGGTAAATTTAATTTATTCTAAGGACTTTTTGGGACATCCTATGCTATCTAAAGACTTCCTAATGACCTAAACCCCATTCCTAATATCCAAATTCACTCCTCACATTTGAAAAAACACTCTTAAACTCCTCTCAAGAACACTTATGGAATTCAAGCTTGGGGATCTGTCACGACCCGAACCTAGGGTCTAGATGTGACACTACGCATGGGAATGCGAGAGTCCCCAAACAAGCCTCAAGATACCAAAACTCGCATCATCGATTCGGAAGCATAATCAACAATCAATACATAGTTCTAAGGGACGGGAAAGTAGGACTCATGCTATGGGGGTAATTCGAGTCTTACGATCTTTCCATCAACATGAGAACAAGTCACACATCGGTACTTAAAGATAAGCATATATATAATATAGATTTAACTGTATCACATAACATATAACGTGAAGAGGTTTACAGAATGTCCAAAAACGCCTCTACATAAATGGGTCGAGGGCCAAGATATACCTTTGCCTCACCCTAAATACATAAAGAGAAGTAAGTAACATAGGTAGATAGATGGTGGTGCGTCCTTGAAAGACAGGACTCACCACTACAAGTAAATCCGAAATTCAAGCTAAACGTTGAACGGTGGATGGTCAAAGTCCTCTGTCCCTACATGGTAAAATCATTTAGGCAAGAGTTTGCGTTAGTACATTTGAATATACTAAGTACACGAGGTGCGATGCATGTAACTTACCAAAACCTGCATATCAACATTAAATGACAAGGCACATAATATCGAAAGAGTTGAATATCAAAGAATATAATATAACAAGATGCCATGAAAATCATGATGCATGGAATTTAAATGATGCACTCGTTTATATATAGATTGGGGATATGACCTCAACCGACAAAAGTAAGACCAAGCGGCTATTACTTGGAATCCCGATGAAATCCCCTCATCGGTAAAGAGGTGATCTACTTGCCAAGGGTAGACCATACTTCACCTTACGGGACAACTCCCTCTTCGTATGAAGTAACCTTCCTTATGGGACAACTCCCTCTTTGGATAGGATTTTCACAAAATCACAAATCAAATCATTTCTTCTCCTTACGAGACAACTCCCTCTTTGGATCGGAAACCTATGCTAGGCACATAGATCAATGAAAGGGAGAGGGCCCTTGGAAATATCCCTAACGCCCCCAATCATCGGTTCTAAATCTTCATCCCACAAGAATAGATATACGAAGATATATGTACACACACACATATTTTCAAACAACGTAAATCATTTTCGAAACCATTTCAATGCATCCTGAGGATCAAAGGGAAAAACATAATTTCATAGTCTATATACTCATGCATAGGAATAGCCCATTCATATACAAAATGGTGCAAGCACACAAAATGCCCAAGGAGCCAAAATCAAAGACATATATGTGATCACAATATTGTTATAATCAACATTTTATCAAAATCATATCATAGAACATAATTAGGCTTAACCCATAACATAATTTCCATAAATTCGCGTGAACATGAATGTATGTGTTATGAATAATGTGAAAATGGCTTGGATGATTGAG
>JAABOM020061024.1:0-11367 GCA_011800125.2 Solanum clarkiae
AAGCTAAGCAAGTAGCTGACTCACCTACTTGCTTCCTAAGTCCTACAAGTACCTCAATTCTCTCACTTCATTTTAAGGCCGTAATCTCCTCACTTCGATACACACCCAACCCTCTTAAGCGTTAGATGCACATATAGCCCATTAACACGAGATTCAAATACTTTTAAAAATTAGCATTAGTTTAACCAAATCATGTCATATTTCATTTGTATAGTATTAGTATGGTAAGATGTGGGCTGTTACACAGACTCATCTCCATCACCCTCCTCCTCAGACTGGGAGGGACTCTCAACTTCTGCCGGGGTCATAACAGCGCTGCCTCGAGTTTGAGGCACATTTTCCTCAGGGTCTATCCTGACTCTGTGGACTTCCACAGAGCCTTCCGATTGTTTAGTTTTGGAGGACTTGTCAACCAACCTCCTTTAAATGTTTTGATCGCTCGTTTATACTACTGAAGACCAACCACATATTAGTATGTGAGCCTCAAAATGTTTGATTGAGCAGTGATCACATAACAAAGGAACAGAAATAGAAATATTTAAACATTGAAATCAAAAGAAAAGTCACTGATACAGTTGTAGGCTTCCAGATACGTGGCACAGGTATAACTCATAGGGTTACGTACGAGTCGTATAGTTGCCCAGTAGTGCTAATATGTCTAAAAAATATTATTTTGATCCTAGATACGAGCTATAAATACGACTCGTAGGATAACTTACAAGTCATAATCTGGGCTCACAGTAGGAAACAAAATACAAATTAAATTAAGACAGATCCTATGAGTCCCTTACTACAAGTCGTAGCAGACACAACGAGTCATAGGTGGGTCTCATATGGTAAGTGTTAAGGAATCACAGGTGACTGTTGCCTCCTACGAGAAGTCACTACGATTCATAGGGCGACCTACAACTCATAGTGAGTTTTCATAGTAGAAAATAGAAGGCATCTATGATGCCTACAATCTTTCCACACGAACCACGAATCAACCAAAATAACAGTAAACCAGCATCAAAGCAACACATTTTTTTTAAACTTAAGCACACAATGAATTTCATATTCCGAGCATTTCAACCCCAAAAAAGAGTTACCCCACACAAATATAAAACCATTCCCCAATTTGCATCCTAATTTACCCAATGATACCAATCTCTAAACTCATTCATATCAACAACAATTCAACTCATGTAGAATTAAAGATAGTTCCAAGAGAAGTACAAATAAGGGCAACATGTTTAAAAACACACCAACAACCCCATATTTTAACCATGCGTGATTTCAAAACTTCATCAACCGCAATCATGTATTACAATCAATATAACATTATCACACTTAACCAACAAAAATGATTTCGCTATTCAAGATCATACAATGGAATTTCAATCGACCGCATAACAATTTCTCAGTTTTGTAAACTCATTTTCTCATGTATATACTCAAAATACTCACAACACACACAATTGCATAGCAGTAAATAACAATCACCACATGAGTGTGCCGAAATCAAACAAAGAAACTTACTACTCGAGAGAGTGAAGAACGAGAGAAATGCAATACTCAACTGAAAAGGATGCTAAAAAAAACTCTAGAGAGTTGGAGTCAGAAAATCTCACCAAAAAATGACGTGGGTAGTCAGAACAGTGATCGAAATTGTGAATCGAGGGGAAAGGAATTTGGAAATTTCCGTCGGGTTAGGGCAAAGGAAATGAAATTAATGGTCAAAATGAATTTTGACCCCTTTTTATATCAAATCGGGTCACTTTTTAAGATTCTGCAGATCGGGTCTACGAGACCCTGACTATGAGTCGTAGCGTGTCCTATGATTTGTAAGTCTCAGTATCATAGAAGATCCAACACTTAGAAAAATTAAATTAATACCTGGGAACTAGAACCCTAATTACGACTCGTAAAGGGCCCTACGAATTGTAAGGTTGGCTTGTAGTGTGTGTGCCACCTTTCAGTACTCACCATTTCTCTCCACGAGGCATGACTATGAGTCGTAGTGATGATTACGACTCATAGGCTTGCTCTTAGAGGCTGCTCCAAGTGCCATTCTCTCACATCTTCAGTTCTTAACTTCCACCTGTAGACCAAGTCTCAAAACGCAGCAATCTTCAAAACACCACAACTGAATCAATGTCTTTCAAATTCAAAACAAACAATATGTTACCACCTAAAAATTTCAAAAACCTAACAAGCTTGAAACAAACTAAAAATTATCGGATATGCTTGGGTTGCCTCCAAGAAGCGCCTTGTTTAACGTCGTGGCTCGACTTTGCCATCATCCATGATCAAAAATCTTCAAGGGCCCAAACCTCACTCTTCAACTCATTTCGGTGTTTCATTGACTGGCGTATGTCGAACACGACCTCTGCATTATTGACCTTGAACTGAATCTAACCCGAATCCATATCCACCAAGGCTCTTCTGGTGGATAGAAATGGTCTTCCTAAAATAATTGGCACCTCGAAATCAACCTCACAGTCAAGGATCACAAAGTCCGTGGGAAAGATGAATTTACCAACCTTAACAAGCACATCAAGAATTATTCCCTCTGGCTTTTTGATGGTTTTATCCGCCATGAGCAACTATATTCTTGTCGGAGTAGGGGTTCCAAGACCAAGCTTTTTGAACGCTGCAAGAGTCATTATGTCGATACTTGCTTTTAAGCCGCACAATGTTCTTGCAAATTGAACATCATCAATGGTGCAAGGGATGGTGAGTGCACCAGGATCCTCTTGTTTTTAAACAAGGCATTTAGTCATGATTGCACTACATTGTTGGAGCTCTTGTGAGAACTCTTGGCTCAAAGTGCACTTCTTTGTCATGAAATCCCTCATATATTTGGCGTACCTGGGCATCTTCTCCAAATCTTCTGGAAGAGGAATATAAATGGATAGTTGCTTCAACATTGAGAGGAAGTGCTTGAATTTTTCCTCTTCTTCCTTTTTCTTAAGCCTTTGATGGAAGGGAGGAGGTGGTTTTGTTATCACCTTGACTTTCTCTTGCTCTCCCACTTTTTGGCTTTCCACTCTATTACTCTTTGGACTCTCTTCCTTAATCCTTACCTTGCTATCAATGTCCCTGTAATAAGCTTCATCCTCAACCATTGACATAGGGGAATCAGTAGTACTTTGGCCACTTCGAGTCATGACTGCCATACAATGTCCTTCATTTTTAGGATTTTGAACCATGTTGCTTGGTAAAGTGCCCATTTGGTGTTGCTTCAATTGTGAAGAAACTTTACCAAATCGTTGTTCCAACTGCTTAAATGCCATAGAGTGAGACTCTATCTTTTAGTTTATGCTTAAAGTATCCAATTTCAATCCCTTCAAGGTCTCATCTTGGTGATTGGCTCTCTTTAACAATTTGTCATACATATCTTCAATCCTAGAGTTACTTATCCCAGCATCACGGTTGTGAGGTGGCATATAAGAACCATTCCTTTAGCTATCTCTTCTTCCCCATTCGGCATCCGGCACTCTCTCTCTTTCATATTAGCCACCCCGGTTGTCTCTATATGCCCCATCACAGTTGTATTTCTGACCTGGACTCCTGGAACCTTGCCTCCAATAGTCCGAATTGGACCCTCTGGGGTTGTTCCGGAAACCCACCGCTTGGTTGGTCATGGATCAAGCATCCTCATTAAAGAATGTATCTTCATACATGGGTGTCTTCGTAGGTTGGTGGGTTACCGCTTGAACACTTTCTTGGTTTTTCTTTAAGACCAAGTCCATGCTTGTACGAAGTTGAGAAAGTTGCTTCATCATTTCCTCATTGACCTTTGCTTGCTCATTGTAGGTGTTGACTGTACAAGAATTATTCATTGCACCTCGCTCTCTTTGACCCCATGCTCTATTGGTTTTAACAACTTTATCCATCCTAGCTCCTACCAATGCAAAAGGATGGTAAAGAAGCATGCCTCCCATGATTGTGTCAGCACAAGCTTGACTATTCTCGTCAAGTGCCCGATATAAAATCTCAACCAAGGCGTTATCAACAATCTTATGATCGGGAACCATCCTTAATCATTTGGTCAATCTCTCCCATGTGGTACTAATAGAGTCACCTGACAATTGCTCAAAATTGTTTATTTGATCTTTGAGCTTTAGCTTCTTTGATTTTGGGAAATATCTTTCTAGAAACACGCTCTGAAGCTCTGCCCAACTTGTTATTGTACCCGGAGGAAGCTAAGACAACCACACAGATGCATCACCCGTTAGTGACAAGGGAAACACCTGCAAACAACGACATTAAGAGAAAGATTTTATGTCTCCATAACACTCTTGCAGACGAAAACAACATTGTGGAGATGGCGATGGGGATCCTCTGAAGGTAACCCTTTGCACAATCTATGGTTTTGGAGCGTTTGAAGTAATCCAATTGATATTGAGAACTTAGTGTCTGCCGGTAATGGAGGCAACACTATAGTACCAGTAACGTCCATGGCCATAGGGTTCAAGCGATATTGGTTCCAACCATAAGCGTTCTCATTAAAATACTTAAGTTGTGGCCTATCATCCCTTGGGGGTGGATTTTCCTTTCTTTCCATAACATCATTCATATTCATTTCATCCTTAACCGCGATATCCTCATTCACCTGAGCCATTCTTCTAAAAAGTGATGGATCTCCAAATTGATCGGAGCTAAAGGAGTGCCTTTGCTCCTTGTGTTAGGTATACAACCTAGTAAACCCTGCAAGTCAAATCAACAATAAAAACAAAAATAAAAGTAAAATACAAGAGATTCTAGAAATTAACACTTGAAATAACTAATAGTGAAGTCAAGTCAAAACCTAGTCGTATTCTCCGGCAACGAAACCATAATTTTTTGATGTGATGTTCATCCTCCAATAAAAAAGTGGTTGCTGTCAGCAATTGGTTAACCGAAAGTTAGGGTCGAATCCATAGGGAATATAACGCTTGACTATAAGATTTCATTATCAATCATTTCGAGTATCTATAACTAAAATCTCTAAATGAGAGGGGGGCTTGTGATTTAAGAACACAAATAAGAGTAAACACTATACTATTATGCGGAGGAACACTCAAATTTAGGGACAACTTAAGAATTGTGTTCCCCATGGTTCTTTAACTCAATTACCCTAAACAACATGACTAGGATTGGGAATATCCATGGAAGACGAAAACTTAGGTTCTTCCGGCCCTCTTTTGAAGGTGACGGTCGAATTTCACCATAGCGCATGGTTAGCAACCATGTGTGCCAACTAACTGTTACCCATTATCCCAGTCAACCTCCCCTTGGTCAGGTTTGGTTAATCAGATGAGAACACATCAATCGAATCCTATCATTTACTTCTCTTTTCCTATTTGTCACTACCTTGGTTAGGATTGTGATAGTAGGCGGGGTTTGGTGTTATCCACTACCAAACAACAATCAAAATGAAGGGAAATAAACAATACATGCAAAACCTCAATCATAGAAATGCAATTAATCTAGGTTATTTCAAGTCAACTAATGGTTCCCACAAACCCAAGTTGTGGGTGCTTAGCTACTCATGGCTAAAGCAAAACCAACAAGAATGCTAATAAAAGACATAGGTGAGAATTTTACCCAATGCAATGAAGAGCAATAACACCACAAGTTGCAAACCACAAGCTTGATAAATGAAAAATGATTACAATGTGATGGTTGCAATCCCCAAAAGTGGGTTTCCCAATAGAAAAGGAGAATCTACACTAAAACCCTAAGATATTGTAGAGAGAAGATTCAATGTTTCAAGTCTAGAATCTCTCCTCCAATAAACCCTAACATAAAGTATTTATAGTATTTACAAACTTAACCGTAGAAATTACACAGAAAAGAAAGTTGGCAGCAGGTATGTCTCATATGTACGACTTATAGGGTGACCTACGAGTCGTAATCGGGGTCTCATATCAGGCACTTGACATTTTGAACTTGACTGTTATGACCTAGACATACGAGTCATTACTTTGGCTACGACTCGTATGCCCCTCTCATAGTTAAGGCCTTTAGTTTTTGGTCCAAATTTTGGCTCTCTATTTCTTGCTTCGCGTCCATCTATACGAGTCATAGTGACGTGCAACCTGTAGAGTGGTCTCGTAAGGCTGACCTCCAATTAGCAGATTTCTGATTTTTGCTCTCTGTTTCTTGCTATAAGATCACCCTACAACTCATTGTTGGGCTACGACTCGTAGGTAAGCTCGTATATCCTGCACTTCAGCAAAATCTTCAATTTTATCCTAAAATCATGCAAACCTATATTTTCTGCAATAACAACACAAAAGCACATAAAAACCATACAAAGTTGCATTAAGAACTCACAAAATCTCTTGTTTTAGGCATCAAATGTGCTATATTTTGACAGAACATTAATACTCTAGTTGAGAATTGAGTTATCAGGGAATATTGAGTTTGTGAATCATGAGAACATAATTCCCAAGTTGCTTTCCATTATTGATTGTCTCTTGTGATAGTTAGTTTAGTTTATTTTCTTGTTGAACATTTCAAACTCCCTCTTTAGGGAATGGAGTTTTTAATTACTTGAATTGCATATTGGTGATTTCATTGTGAGTCTCCGTATTCTCTTTACGGTTCGACCCTAAATTTGGTTAGGTGTTATATTTGACAACAAATACTTTATCCTCCATAAGAGGTGTAACTTGGGCATGATCAAAGATTATGGCACCGTTGCCGGGGAATACGACTAGGCTTAAATTGATTTCACTAGTAATTGTAATTCAAGTATTAATCCTTAGTTCCTTTATATTTTACTTTTGCTTTATTTTTGTTTCTTTGCAGGGTATACTATGTCATTCCCCAAATAGAGGGGAGGCACGACTAGCACTCGATACCGTTATTGGCCGAGTAAGACACTAAACACGCTAGTTAACTAACTAGGAGCTAAAAGGAATTCGGGCAACATAATGTCTGTAAAAACTAAGCCTGTACTGTCTAGGTCATGATCTGGTCAACAACAAATTAGGTATATCAAGATAGTTAAACCAAAATGATGAAGTACTAGCTAGCCGAAAAGCCTGAAACAACATAGGTACATGCACACACACTATATGTCCATGCCAATTCTCTTACTGGAGACTTAAAGACACAAAAGAACTAATACAAAATAACTTGTCCACAATAGCCTCTAAGAGAACCACTAATACTGTCGGGACAGGGCCCCGACTATATGCAACTGTACGACAAAAGTAAGTATCCTGCGAAAGCTCCAGAAAGAGGTGGACATTACCAACTCAGAACTGAGCTGGGCTCCTAGTAGAGGGGTAAATCTGAATCACTACCCCAACCTGCACGCACGAAATAAAATGCAGCGTCCCTAGGAAAATAGACGTCAGCATGAATAAACATGTACTGGTATGTAAGGTAAGAAGTAAAATCATAGATAACTGTAGTAAAAAGGAATTTTAGAAATACCACCTACAAGCCAAATTGGAATTACCTTTATGTCTAATACTTAGCCTCCTAGTGATCGAATATGCATGGTATTTTCAAGTTATCACATGTCGTTAATAGATGTATATAGATGAAAATGCCAAAAAAACTTGTGCGAAGGACATTTTCTTCTTTGCGCTCTCCTCTTTAAAGGACAAGGTACAAACTGTATCTATTTCCTTCGGTAACTCATTTGGTTTCCTAAGGAATGAAATACCCAACCAAATGCTAGCAATAGTGGTCCTTCTTGGTAGTGAATCGACATCATATTTTCCAACCTGTGGCCATATGTACTATATAAATATATATAATCATTTTGGAAAATAGGCCCCATACCTCCGATTATAGCTCGAAGTCCATGCATCACGTGTCATGTATGTTATGAATATTGAATGCACATAGTAGGTCATAACATAAATTTAGTGGCTCATTGATACACTTAATCTCATAGCATCATAATCATTCTCATTTAGCCAATCCTGGCTTATTGAACACTTATTCTCATAACATTATACTTATTGCTATAGCATATATATACACATGACTCATGGGATCTTATATGTCTTTCTAATAGGTTTGACAACTTAACTCAGTATTTAAAATGAAGCCTTAACTCTAAAAATGTTTATAAAGATGCTTCACATAATGCTCATACTTGGTTTCATGTCAATTAGTAAAAGGAAGTATTTAAAAAGAACCAAGTACCTTGCAATTTAAATAGGGGCATTATATTGGAGATTATTGGAAATCAACGTTTTACCATTTTTGGTGCTTCAAATATGGTTTTAGCAAGGAAGAAGGATTGGTCATGGACACTACATTCCCTTTGTAATTTACATTTATTTTAATGACACTACACCAAGAAGAGAAACACCTCAAACATATAGACAGGTAGTCAGGAAAATCGATAAAATGATATATATATATATATATATATAATGAAGGTCCAGTTTAAGCAAATGAATGGAATGTCAACTTAGGGACCAAAGGAGTAAATGAGACTCCATCAATCCATGAGTAATTCTGAGGACTCATGGTGACAAAGTCGAGCCACGATGTTAAACAAGGCTCTTCTTGGGAGGCAACCTAAGTATCTCTTGTATTTTTGAACTGTTAATTTTTAGGTCATTTGTTTTAATTGCTAGGTAGTAGTGTGATGGTTGTTATGATGTGTTGAGACATTGAATCATTTGCATTGTCCTAGACATTAGTATATCTTTTAGTGTGATCAGCAGGGACTAACCAAAAGCTAATGAGTTGAAGAAAATAGCATGTGGAGTAGCTTCTATGAGCAGGGCTACGAGTCATAACAAGCTTAACAACTTGTAGTCATGCCTCGTAGAGGGAAACATTTAGAAAAAGTTGTCACACACACTATGAGCTTACGATTCATAGGGTCTCCTACGAGCCGTAAGTGAGGTTTGTAGTGCCCAGGTATAAATTCTAACTTTTTTCTAAGTATTAGGTCTGCTATGAGATGTCACACCCAAAGTCTCGTTAGGGCGGGCTGACACCTGTTGCCCATAAGGCCCAGGAGAACCAACCTATATCCATGCACTTTCAATACATATTATAAGGGATTTCTACATTTGACATGACATTAAGAAAATAAACAGTGATAACAAGCCAAAAGGAAATGCATATGGCTAGGTCGTTGGGGCCACGGTGTCTAAAGTACGAGACATGACCATACTTTAATTTACATAGTCTATAAAGCCTCTAGATAAGGAAAAGTATCTGATAAGGGTCGGGACAGGCCCCGCCTCGACTAACTATGTAAAACAAAAATATAAGCTCTAGACACAAAGCTCCAAAGCAACCTGAAGCTTGGTAACAATAATTGGATGTCCGTACTCCTACTAGGGAGATCTACTAGCACCTGTACCTACAACATGAAATGCAGGTCCCAGTAAGGGACATCAGTATGAGATAATGTACTAAATATGTAAGGCAGGAAATACTGTATATGAAGTAACAACTCAAATGAAACTATGCACTAGTGTAGGATAAGAGACCACCTTTAGTTATACTGTGGGATCATGTACTTTATGTTTTTTTATTACTGTACCTTTACTGTATAATCTGTGCACAACATGTAATACAAATGACCAGCAGATCAGTGGTAAATCTATATCAGGATCGACCCTGGCTAGGCTTTTCCTTTAACCCCTTGGGCTACGAGAGGGGCATATAGATCAGTGGTGATATGTATACGAAATCGAGTAACCTTACATACCTCGCTGTATGACCTCGTTATTACATCGAAATAACCTTCCCTTCCTCCAAATATTTATCTACAACATAGTAGGTGATAAAACTAGCATCAGCAGCCAATAAGTACATCTTGGCAACCTAATTTGATAAAAAGAACAACACACGGGCAGCAAGCAGATAATTATAAACCCGAGTGTATTCTTTCAATCTTTCCGCCCTTATCGTATTTTCTAATACAAATTATCATATACATATCATGTGCAGCCTGTTTTAGTACTATAACAGCCTTACAACATCCCACAAAGCACTGGACATAATAGTTCTACGCAACATACAAATAGGCGGCATTACGTTACATCTCTTCGCTATATTACGATGTTGATGATTCCAAAACTTTACCAAATTCTACCAAACTGTTCCCACAACATTTATACATACAAACAGTCCTAAAATAATACAACAACAGTCCTCAAATTAGGTGGAGGATGTGAGACCATAGTCCTCGATCAATCAGACCACAAGTTTCTATTACGAGCACAATTACGATATCACACAAGAACTCACTTTCGCAGACTGTAAAATGGTACAGCAGCTTAGTTACATCACTAACAAACTATACCTTGTTAAAAACATAAGTCTTACTTCATAATTCAGCCAATTAAGAAGAGAAAATCCTCTCAAATAACAAGAAAAGTTCACAATAATCCTTAGGACACATGCTGTCCAAATTTTCAGCACAAACATACTAGCATATACTTCTTGTTTTTCATGGATAAGTATAACAAATACATGGATATCTCCACGTACCATTACCTTCAAGGTTCAGGTTTCCTTAAAGAACCCTAGAGGATTGTGTAGGCTTCCTTGTGAAATGAAATAAAGAGAGAAAAAGAGGCTTTACAAAAGCTGAAAATTGCTCCAAAGAAAAATGCTTTTAAGGTGCTGCTTTGAGCCCTTTTTAAAGAGTCTCTTGGCTAAATTTCTTTTGAACTTTTGACCACATAATACCATATATTAATAAGCTGGTGAGGCAGCAGCTTGTCCCTCATACTTGGGCCTAAATGGATCTCAAATTTGATGGGCCTTGGCTGCCCATTTTCCAAATTCCTATTCACTTAGTTTGGGCCCAATTAGCCAAGTGGGTTGTGGTGTACTTGGGCCCTTTTATTACTCATCTTGGGCTAAAAACAAAGTCCATTTAAAATGGTAAAATATAGGCTAAAGTTGCACTCTATATACGAACTTTATTCATAATCAGACTTGGACAAGTTCGACGTCGGGCCTTGTCTCCGTTTAGCTAGAAAATTTAAGCTAAGCAAGTAGGTGACTCACCTGCTAGCTTAATAAGTCCTATAAGCACCTCAATTCTCTCACTTTGTTTAGGGCCATGATCTCCTCAATTTGACACAAAACATGTATAAACTTGTCCCTCTTGAGTGTTAGACGCACATATTGCCCTATAACATGAGATTTAAGCACTTTTAAAAATGGGCGCTAATTTGACCAAACCTTATCATATTTCATTTGCATAGTACTCATATTGTAAGATGTAGGGTGTTACATCCTTCCCCCTTAGGAACATTCATCCTCGAATGTTAGCACAATTGGATAGCTTAACCAGCTTTAAACCTTTACTTACACAAACATTTGATAAAACACTAAGTATTCAATCACACGTAACTATTAGTTTCCCAATTCTTCCTGTTGGACTCCCTCTTTAGC
>JAABOM020061025.1:0-11367 GCA_011800125.2 Solanum clarkiae
TCAAATTTTTTCTAAAAAATCAGAGTTAGTCAAATTTTTTAATCGCCGGATAACCGCATTTAGCGGCCATTTCGAGTACGTAAAACCTTCTCGAAGTGGAAATATGAACCCGAACCCGTTCTTTGAATTTTAAGAGATTTTTCTGTTAGATCTTTTAAAATAATTTTATTGGTTTCCTAATTATCCATAAAATTAGGTGGCGACTCTGTGTCATTTTGAATTTCGAGAATTGATTTTGCTCAAAATTAATTGAGTTTAGATAGATTCTCGATTTTCGAATAATTTTTTAATTTTTAATTTTATTTTAAAAGCTGGCCATTTTTCGGCATAACATATAAACATGATAATATTAAATTTAAATTATATTTTAATTTTTATCATTTATATACACAATAGTTTAAATAATATTCCTCTATTTCTCTTTTTTTTTTCTTTTATATTTAAAAGTTTAATATATATGTTAATTCAATTATTTTTAATTTCTTAATTAAAAGATTTTGTTACCATATTTATTAATTTTATTATCCTTAAATTGTCAAATAGCTTTTCAATAGCTTGCTACTTGGCTTAATCACATTACAAACTACTCTACTTTATTATATATATATATATATATATATATATATATGATCAGTTGTAGAGATGAAATTGAATCTGAGATTTGGTGGCTAATTCTTACTTTTGGTTAGACAACTGGACAGGCTTAGGTGCATTATATAAGGACAATTTAAATATTGAATTTAACTTATCTTTCATTTTAAATGAAAATTAAATAAACCAGTGAATGATTAACAAAGAGGAGATAATAATGAATAAATCAATTTAGAATTATGATTTAACTATTAATCATATTTAATATCAATTTTATCAACTTGTTTGATTATTTAGTTTTTTGATTTATAAAATTAATCGTACAGTCATGATCTCACAATCTCTAATTGCCTACCACAATTGAACCAACCATGAAATATTAAGCTATCATCTTGTCTCTCAACCAAACTAGGAGTATAATACCTATTTAGACTAGTTCCTCAGAGGGTTTTATTGATGTTTTAAAAGAAATTATTGTATTTATAAAAGATTTTCTATTAAAATCAAAGATGAGGTCTATTGCATTCATCAGTTTTAAATAGATGATAAAGATTTTTCTATCTAAATGTTAGAGTAGGTGTCTGCATAACTTAGTCAATTGGGTCGTGACATGTTACCTCCTCTATCCTAATTTGTGTGATATCAATAAAATTTTGAAAATCAATTGAATTTTTAAAAATTTTTTTTTAGATATTTTAAATTTTTAATAATTTTTGAATATATATAATAGACTAAAAAAGAAAAGTTAACATAAACAAATTAAAATAAAAATACAACACTAATGACATACTTACACAGGCCTAGAAAGCAGGTGTATGACCACCTACAACCTACTTCCAAAATTTTAAATGTTTATTATATTTTTATTAGATGCTTTCAACAAAAATATTTATCATTTTTTTCTGTAAGTTGCGAGCTATTGCGTAAGAGTAAGAATTTTATCTTCTGCGCCTCTAAAAGATAGTTGGTATAGATTTTTTAATCATAAAAAATATTTATCATCTTTTGTATGTTTCATAAAAATAAGTACGTAAATTATTTATTTATTGTCTTTATTTAATTTATTACGTACTTCTTCCATATGAATTTTTCTGTTTATTTTACTTGGCAGAAAAATTAAAAAATTAACGAAAGACTTTTGAATCATGTGATCTATAATTAAAGATATGTAAAATGTATTAAAATATCTTTTAATATTGTAATTTTAAATATATCATGTCAAAAATTTAAATTAAAGAATTATAAAAAAAAAGAGGCATTCTTTTCTAAATGAACTTTTAAAAGAAAAAATGAAGTATATTTTAATATTTTTAATTAATAATTATTGAAAAATGAAAAATATCCTATAAAATGAAACTAAAGGAATACTGCTTAAATCCTCTAATAAATCCAATTGAGTTGCATATCCTTTGTGTTCTTTCAAGTTTATTGGAAATAGCATTTAGGGAACATATTAGGGATAAATAATTTCAGAAATGAGGGATTAAGTTAAGTTAAATAGATACGAGGGATCAAGCAAATTGGAATATTTGGGTTGCATATTCTTAGGTAATACATGGGCGATGTAATTTTTCGTAAAAATAAAAGATATTAGAGTTGGATTTTTATGAGGGGGATATTAGTCATGGCATTTATAGTTCGTGAAATTAATGTGTTTATTATAAACATAATTATATTATAGTGAATGTTTATTATGTAAATTTCTAAAGAGAAAAGTTAGGAGCTCTAATTTAGGAACCAAGTTAATTCTTCCTATAAGAGGAGTTTTCCTTCATTGTAGGATATATCTTAATATCCCTCAATGCTTGAATATCTTTCAAGAGAAATAAGAAGTCTTCTTTCTTCTCCCTACTTTATTTTTTATATTGTTTTGTATAGTTTAATAACACGTTAAAATGTAAGATTGTAGCATCTTAAAGAGTGAAGTTTAAGTTTGAAGACTAATGTATTAATTATTTTCCTTCTTTTTAATATGACTAATTTTTGTGAAATTTGAGTTTGCTGCTCTTCATAGTTTGACAAGAACTACCCTTCAGGTGTTGGATGTTTTGAGTCTTGGAGATACCATCAAACATGAAAATAAAGTATCACAATAAACTATACTAAACCTATGATATTTTTGCATCATCATCACATTAAAATTTTAAAAGATGAATATATCATAATTAAGAATTCACTTATTTTGTAAAAAAATCTAAAAAAAAATAAAATATGACCACTTGAAGATGAATAATAAGCCAAAAGGGTAATACTTTTCTTAAAAAATTCCAAAAAGGCATATCATTTTTTTTTAATACCAAAAGGGAAAAGGCACAGTTGCCACTATGCCTTCGCTTTATTAATTAACGTCCGTCTGTAACGGAGAAAGAGGTGTCGGTGCAGTGAAAAGGTGAGGCGCACTCCTGCCTGCGTCTTCTCTTTTTCTTTGTTTATTTTTTTGGTCAAACTTAACTCATTTGTCTTTCATAAATGTGGATAGTTTAATAGGTCATATATAATACTTTATCTGTTCAATTTTAATTAAATTTGTGAAGTAATACACACCTATTAAGAAAAATATTTAAAGACAAAATTTACACCATACTTTTCACTATTGATTTTTGTAAAATCATAAATATATAGTATAATTGATGTCCTAGAAAATATAAAAGTTCAATAAATGAAAGGAAAAATATGAAAAAAGTCTCAAATATTTACGTTGAACTTTAAATAATTTAAATATTTTAAACCTTGAAAAAAGCCTCAAAAATTCAAATAATATGAAACGGAGGGAGTATGAAATAATTAGATTCTCTTAATGGGTCTTTCATTTGTACATTCACTTTTTTCTCTTTTTTTTTTATTAACTGATTTTGAATTGTTTGTAATTGGAATATTTTTATTTTTTGCTTTTCATCCCCTCTCATATAACAAATATTATAGTTTATGTGAATTTTATATTATAAATTATTGATTGTTATGATTATAATTATTTTAATTTTTTAATAACAAATGTGGATTAAAGTTAAAAAAAAATTAACTTAAAAATGAGTCCGTAATTTGAACGTGAAATATAGATACATTCGGGAGTACTTTGCCTCTAAGAAACAATGTTTTTTTTAATCAAACTATGAAGTTTGTTGCTCTTCATACTTGGTGGGTGTATTATGCTAATATAAAATCATACAATTCATGAGTGAAATCATGTTAGAAATTCCAATGTAAATCAATCCACCAATATTTGGTAAAACCTTCATATGAAATACGTTGAAAATCCCCATCAAATATCAAGAGAGATCATAGTTCTATAACTTAAAACATGCATAATCATAATAGGCAAATCATCTCATGATGTAGACTTAAAATGAGTAAACATGTGTTTTCGCTCACACTTTCATGAAACCCCAATATAATATATGATCATAATCACTAATGAATAGTACCCATAAGCAACACAAGTTGGGAACATGTAATTTTCATAGAAATGGAAGATTGGGCTTCATGGGTGAAAGATACCCATGAACGAAATCCACATACCTAGACTTTGAATTTCTTGAAATTGAGTTATGAAAGACTTGAAGTTTGGAAGTGGGTCTTGGAATCCAAAGCTTGTTCTTGAGTTTCCTTGAATTTGTATTAGGGTTTTGTTGGAGGATCTTGAGAGAATTTGAGAGTGTACTTGAGATGAGAATAATGAGTTTGATCCTTTCGAATAGGGTTTAGGTCTTTTGGGGAGGTTAAGATAACATTGGAAGTCTAAAAAGGTCAGTAGAGTAGATTAAATTTACGAGAACACCATTAGTGAAAGGATGGAAAAATTGACAAGGTGTCACCTCACTTGAGGTTACGCTGGTCGTGTGGCACTCCATGGGTCATGTGGATTGCCTGTGAGATGATACTTAGTCTAAAAATTGGAATTGGAACACTGGGAAAAAAGTTAACGTCATCGTCACTTTGACGGGCCACTCCACGGGCCTTGTGGTGCTACACGATCCGTGTAGTGGTCCATTGAACTACACTTAGAGAAGAAAATGTTGCTAGGCCACCCCAAGCCCAAGGCCACGAGTCGTTTGACCTTCCATGACCCGTCAAGGTGCCTGTGGCACCTTATTTTGTCGAAATTCCTCCCATGCTTACTAAGCTTCCCTTGAGCACACCCCACGACCATCCACAACAGTCAGTGGAAAGCCACACGGCCCGTGCCACTGGCCGTGTCACATGCCTTTAACTAAAAATGGTGTTTCCCAGCTCAAGGCAGCCCAGACGGACCGTCCAAAGGCCTACTGCCCATTGAAGTGTTCGTGTGATATCACTGCACAGGAGGGTCTTACAAAATGGTCATAACTCCTTCATACGACCTCGGAAGGAGGTGAAAGTGCTTAGAAAGATAACTGAAAGGGATTTCATTTGACATGTCATGGGCCATCCAGTTCCAAGTGTGCTAAAAGTTATGCTCGTTCAAAGTTGACCCTTGCATGATCCAACACCCAACACTCAACTCGTAGGGAAGTCTTGAACTTATGTAAGTACTAGAAGTCTTCCATGACCCTAACACACTCCCAACCTAACCAAACGAGGCTTGAAACATGGGTACATAAGAGCATGGAGTTACAGGGTATCACAATATCTCCCCCTTGGGAATATTCGTTCTCGAATATTGAAGAACAAGGCTTTAAAGACTTGACTTAGAACACGAAACCTCCAACCATAAGATCAATGCATAGTTTACTAGCTGAAAACCATAAAGTAGTTAAAGATCATGCCAAAATTTGTTCAATTCATTTCAAACATAACATAAATCATTTCAATGCACTTGTAAGCATGTCATGCCATGAGACTCAAGAATTGAAAGGATTGGGATTGCTTGGGAAAAGAAAGAACCTAGCGCCTTACACTTAGGTAGATTGGAAAAGATAGGGTTGTTGCCTTATCATGATCGCCTAGGCTTCTCTAGTGGCACTTTTAACTTGTCGATACCCCCAATGGCTCTTGACAGATGCTATATCTTTGCTCCTTAACTGCCGTCCTAATAAGCCTTATTTCTCTATGGCACCCATTGCCAAGTCCGGTCCATTAAAACCATCCCACCAGTAAATCTCCCTCGAAATTTCAATATTAGGTACACACAACCTATCTTGGTACCTAAGGACACCATTTCTCCCTTGGAAAAAACCTCTATTCTCAACTTCACCCAACCTCATTCCCGATCTAGACAACCGATGTACTTCTTTAACTCCCTTTTTGCTACCCAAATATTCCCACTTTCCATAATTAGCAAGCAATCTCTTATTCCTCAAAATTCGTAACATCACCCTTAAATGATTTACAAGCTCCTCCTCACCTCCGAAAATAATCCAACATATATCACTAAAACCACCACCGACACATCAAGTTAGGGTTTAAAGACCCTATTCAAGAGACCTATGGACATAGCTGGTGCACTAGCCAAACCCAAAAGCATTACCCCAACTTTAAGGTATCGAAAAGGACATCAAGAACTCATTGACCACCAGAACTGATTCAATAGGAAGGACTTTAGGCTCAACATCCCTACTCTTACAAGATGATGAATGCAACCCTCAACGATCAATTTGGGCCCTAAGACAAGAAATGGATCTACCCATACCCACAACTTTACAACCTTCCTATTCAAGTGCGTACTCGTTAGGAAATTGAAAATTAACCCTACAAATTCTACAACCAACGGAAGCATGATATGCATGTAGTCAACCACTCTAAGGACAAACTCAAATCTATCGTGCCAAGTTCAACAACATCACAGAACAACACTTTATTCAGTAATGACATGGGGCAATCCTCCTATAGACTTCCTAGCCATAATAGACTCATTAATGGGGGGGGGGGTAGACATAAAAAAGGGTCACATAACTATTCGAGACACCCACATGAATCTTATTAGCAAAAAAAAAAAGGAATAATGAAAGGAATGGTGACCCCTGGAACTATCAAAGCATGCACCACAAAATCAAGAAAAGACTTTAACAAACTGGTAGCATCATCAGGAACCTCATCCCCCTTTGCCTCATTTGAAGAGTATAAAATCGATTACGTCTTAGAGCACTCCTTTGATAAACATCACCACCTTTACCTTTGTTGCGTTTACGGGAACAATCTATTATCTTGTGACCCATCTCCCCACAACTATAACAAGCATTAGTATTCTTCAAGCATGGGCCATCATGGCATCTACCACAACTTGGGCACCTAGCATAAGGCACCACACCACCAGCACCTTTGGGACTTTGGAACTTTCCTTCAAAACGAGCCCTCTTGGCCTCTTTACCCCTTCTCTTCCTCATCTTTTCCCACTCCAATTGTTCGGCATAAGTCATAAGACAGTACAAGTCCATGTCACCTATCAACATAGTGGCATGACATTTTTTATTCACCAAATCGGGTACACCCATCACAAACTTATTCATTCTAGACCTTGGATCGACCACCAGTTGGGGAGAATATTTAGAGAGTTGGTTGAACTTGAGGACATACTCCCTCACACCCATTGACCCTTGCTTCGAATTCATGAATTCCATCATTTTGGCCTCCCTTAGCTCAAGAAGGAAGAACTGATTGAGAAATGCCGCCTTAAGCTCCTCCCAAAGGATCACATCATTGTTCCCCTTCTCCTCCTTCCATTGAGTATACCATATTTGGGCCAACCCCTTGGTTTAGTAAGACGCCAACTCTGCCTTCTCTTCCGAACTCACACCCATAATAGATAATACTTTGTACACCTCATCAATAAATTCTTGAGGGTCCTCATCCACTTTAGACCCTTTGAACTTCGGTGGGTTCATCCTCATGAAATCCCTTACCCTAGATACTGAAGTAGGAATATGAGGGGCTTGGGCTTCTTAGTTGAATTGGTTGGTCACGGCTTGGGCTAACATGACAATAGCATCCCAGAACTCTTCATGATCCAATTATTCTTTGGGAGTGTTGGCTCTTCTTTCTCTAGGGATAGACATGATCTAGCATAGAAAAGAACCATCGTTACGGGGAAAAACCTTACCTTAACTCCTATAGCACCAAGTAAGAAGAAGGAAAACATTTCCTGGAACATCTTATAGCCTCTTGCTCATAGTCGTGGTGCACTTCACAACCATGAACAAGGCTCTAATCGACATGATATGTTGGATGCCGAGGACCATTAATAACCTAGTGCTTTGATATCAAGTTTGTCATGACCCAAGCCTAGGGCATAGACGTGACACGGCGAATGGGAAACCCGAAGGGACCCCAAGTAAGCCTCTTAACATATCATTACACATCTTTGGTCGCGAAAGCATTTGAATAACAACAAGAGTATAAAATAAGGATAAGGGGCTAAGGGAAGTATTTCATACCATAAAGCATCAAAAGAGTCAAATAGAGCCAAAGTTCATAGCATCATAACACAACTTGTCCAACAACACCTCTAGACATAGAATTAGTGGGGGCCAAGACAAGCAACTAGGCTTACCATCATAGTCAAAAGCATACGATAAAGGAAATAGAGTCTTAGCATAACATAAGAGCAAAAGATATCGTCCTTGGATTTGAGGATTCACCAAACTTGCTTGAATAGATATCACTAACCACGTGGAGTTGGATGACGATCAAATAGAGCTCCAATTCCTACACGCTAACATCATGTAGGCATAAAGTATGCGTTAGTACGTTTGAATGTACTAATATGTAAGATGCAATGCAACAAGAGATAGACAATACAATCAAAATATATAATCGTAAGCAAGAGATAGTATATTAGCAACATGATATGTATCAACAATGCTTAAAGTAAAACTTGCTTATATAGAATATATTACATGTATAGTGAGAGACCTCTTGATAATTTTCACACCCTACCATCCATGGTGATTGAGGTATCAACCCCCCAATTGGTTGATGGATATCACACCCTCCATCATAGTGGTTAAGGTATCAACCCAATAACTGGTTGATGGACATCACACCCCCCATCATAGTGGTCAAGGTATCAAGTCCTCAATATGGTTGATGGACATCACATCCTCCATCATAGTGGTCAAGGTATCAACCCCTCAACATGGTTGATGGACATCACACCCTCCATCATAGTGGTTAAGGTATCAACCTCTCAATATGGTTGATGGTTGTCTCACCCTACCGTCCGTGGTGATTGAGGTATCAACCCCTCAATTGGTTGATGGTTGTCTCACCCTACCATCCATAGTGATTGAGGCATCACCTCCTCAACTAGCCATGGTCAACTTACAATACTATAAGTACTTTTCATCGAAACAACTCATATAAACATTCCTCTCATCATCATAAAGTCACTTAACTAGTACGACATCCATAACCGCACATTCTATCAAATACTCGGCGGGTTATTATGCTAATAAAAAACCACGCCATTCAAGAGTGAAATCATGTCAGAAATTCTAATGTAAGTCAACCCACCAATACTTGGTAAAACCCTTATATGAAATACATTGAAAGCCCCATCAAATATCAAGAGAGATCATAGTTCTATAACTTAAAACATGCATAATCATAATAGGCAAATCATCTCATGGTGTAGACTTAAAATGAGTAAACATGTGTTTTAGATCATACTTTCATGAAACCTCAATATAGTATATGATCATAATCACTAATAAATAATACCCATAAGCAACACAACTTGGGAACATGTAATTTTCATAGAAATGGAAGATTAGGCTTCATGGGTGAAAGGTACCCATGAATGAAACCCACATACCATAAACTTTGAGTTTCTTGAAATTGAGTTGTGAAAGACTTGAAGTTTGCAAGTGGGTCTTGGAATCCAAAGCTTGCTCTTAAGTTTTCTTGAATTTGTATTGGGTTTTTGATGGAGGCTCTTGAGAGAATTTGAGAGTGTATTTGAGATGAAAGTAATGAGTTTGATCCTTTGGGACAGGGTTTAGGTCTTTTGGGAAGGTTAAGATAGCATTGGAAGTCTAAAAAGGTCATTAGAGTAGATTAAATTCACGAAAATGCCATTATGAACAAATGGAAAAATTGACAAAGTGTCACCTTACTTGAGGTTACACTAGTCGTGTGGCACTCCATGGGTCATGTGGAGTTCCCGTGAGATGACACGTAGTCTATTAATCAGAATTGGAACACTTAGGAAAATGTTAACATCATTGTCACTTTGACGGGCCACTCCACGGGTTGTGTGGTGCTACACGGTCCGTGTAGTAGTCCATTGAAATACACTTAGAGAAGAAAATGTTGCCAAGCTATCCTACGCCCAAGGCCACGAGCCGTCTGACCTGCCATGACCCATTAAGGTGCCCGTGGCACCACACTTGGTTAACAGTCCTCCCATGATCACTAAGCTTCCCTTGAACATACCCCACGACCATCCACACAGTCAGTGGCAAGACACACGGCCCATGCTACTAGCCATGTCACATGTATTAGACAAACAATGGTCTTTCCCAGCTCAAGGCAGCCCAGACGGATCGTCCAAAGGCCCACTACCTGTCTAAGTGCTCGTGTGACATCACTGCATGGGAGGGTTTCACGAAAACGGTCATAACTCCTTCATTCGACTTTGAAATGAGATAAAACCAAGTGCGTTGGAAAGCTAAATCAAAAGAATTTCATTTAAAATATGGTGGACCATCCATTTACAAGTGTGTTAGAAGTTATGCTTGTTTAAATTTGACGCTTGTATGAATTAACACCCAAAACTCAACTGGTAGGGAAGTCTTGAACTTGTCTAAGTACTAGAAGTCTCCCACAACCCTAACACACTCCCAACCTAACCAAATGAGGTTTGAAACATGGGTACATAAGATCATGGAGTTATGGGGTATCATACCAGGGGTCAGTCAACAAGCACTTAGGTTGCAGTTATTCATGTTGTCTCTTTCTGGTGAGGTGACAGTGGATAGATGAGCTTCTTCATGATTCCATCCATACTTGGGGAGATTTGAAAGAGTATTTCTTGGGGAGGTTCTTCCTTGCATCGAGACAGTTGAAGATCCAAGATGAGATTGGGTCTTACAAGCAACTTCCGAATGAAGCACTATATGAAACTTAGGAGTGATTCAGGTAGAGGCTTAAGCAATGTTCCAACCACCACCTCACAGATGAGCACTTGAAAGAAGTCTTATGCCAGTCTTGCAACTTTGTGACTAAGCTTATTATTGATGCGACATGTGGAGGATCATACATGTGCAGAACATTCCCAGACAACATGGTGATCTTGGATCAGGTAGCCAAGAATAACAATACATTGGTACACTAGGGATAAAGACTGCTCTGGATTTATTTTTGAGATGACTAAGAAACAAAGAAAAAAGGAGAAAGAACGAGATCAAGACATGGACCATATATGGACCCAAATGGACTTGA
This sequence comes from Solanum clarkiae, assembly GCA_011800125.2. Taxonomy (NCBI): domain Eukaryota; kingdom Viridiplantae; phylum Streptophyta; class Magnoliopsida; order Solanales; family Solanaceae; genus Solanum; species Solanum clarkiae. The sequence goes on from JAABOM020061025.1 coordinate 10,945, forward strand.
TGAAGACTGCTCTGGATTTATTCTTGAGATGAATAAGAAACAAAGAAAAAAGGAGAAAGAATGAGATCAAGACATGGACCATATGTGGACCCCAATGGACTTGCTGACGAAGAGGTTACTAGGTGGAGGACTAGAAAAGGTGAAAGTTGTAGATACAATCCCAGGTATGATGATCAAGGCAATAATTATGATGAAGAGTCTACCTTCTTGGGCAGCAAGGGAGGTTACCGGACATTCAACTCCGGTAACTGTTAGGACCCATAATTTAACTTAAACCCCAAAAGTCCTTAATTGGATCGATTTAATAAAGTTTGGGACCGAGTGTGGAATTTCCTTTAAGTTAGGACCTTAAGAGTAATATTGTGGTGGGGTCAAATATATATGTACCATTTTGATTGGTCCAAGTGGTACATTTGGTGCTTA
>JAABOM020061026.1:0-46009 GCA_011800125.2 Solanum clarkiae
GCACCGAGAATATACTTAAGTTCAAATTACACGACATCCACAACAAAATTTCCCAATTGTATAATTATCCTTAATTTAATGAAATATGGGGTTTAACATTTAAATGATGCAATATTAGTAAAAAGAAGGCTTAGGCACCATGGGTCGAAGGACCCAATAGTTCAATACTACATAACTTAGCTTTGGTGAGGTTCTTGGTGAAGATTGAAGATGGAGGCTTAAAGCTTGAAGAGAATACTTATCTTTGGATGATTGTTTTGGGTCTTGAATTTGGGAGTGAAAATAAGGCAAAGTGTTTTAGTGAGTGTTAGGAAATATTTTGGGGGATATGAGGGTGAAATTTGGTTAAGTGTAGGTAAAAACACGTTTGAAAAAACTTAGTCCCAACACTTGGAAAAATCTGGATGTACTGGGAAAAACAGTTCAGGAAATACACCTGTCGCGGACCCTCACTGGAAATTACACCAAGTGAAATTTCCTAATTGGATTCCTTTCCTTTAAATTTGAGGTTAGACCCTTGTAACCCTATTATGGATCCCTTGAACAAGAATATGAAAGATTTTCAAAATAACAAATGAATTTTTAGGTATACAGAAAACAAGATTCTGGGCACTTTCGAGACACGTTTTTAGGCACTTTTTGGGGTCGTTTCAATATCTCCCCCTTTGGAACATTCGTCCGTGAATGTAGAAGAGACGTATAAGAGAAGAATAATGATGAACAAATCAGGCCCCAACATGGATGCAATATTACATTTAAACATCACTTTAAAAATCTCAACATAGGTATAAAATTATCATAATTTGCCAACTTAAACATGAATGCACATGAACGATATAGGGGCTGACATATAAAACTTGATATCACATTGGGGACTTAGAATTAGTACCTTACACTCGAGTGGAGTAGAATTAGTACGTTAGGCTCGAGTGGAGTGGAAGAGATAAGGGTACCGCTTTTGCGTGTCCGCTACGGCCTCCCAAGTTGCACTTTCGACTTGTTGGTTCCTCCAAAGGACCTTAACGGATGTCACCTCCTTGTTCCTCAATCTCTTTACTTTCCTATACAAGATCTGAACTGGAACCTCCTCATAAGTCAAGTTATCCTCAGCAACACCTACCACATCAAGAGGCACAATGGAATTAGGATCACCAACACATTTTCTCAACATAAAAGCATGGAATACTGGATGAACCAAAATCATTTCACTAAACAACTTCAACTCATACGCTATTTTTCCAATCCTCTTTATCACCTCGTAAGGACAACATACCTTAGACTCAACTTCCCCTTTTTACCAAAACGGACCACACCTTTCATTGGAGAAACTTTCAAGTCGACCCAATCACCCACTTGAAATTCTAAGTCTCTTCTTCTTACCTCGGCATAGGATTTTTGTCGACTTTGGGCTAATCTTAACCTTTCCCTAATCATCTTAACCTTCTCAAGAGAATCCATAATCAGATCCAGTCCCAACAAGGCCTCCTCTCCAACCTCAAACTAGCTGACTAGTGATCTATATCGTCTCTCATAAAGAGCCTCAAATGGAGTCATACCAATGCCAAAATGATATCTATTGTTGTATGAAAATTTAACCAAAGGAAGATGGTTATCCCCACTACCCCTTAACTCTAAAACACAAGCCCTAAGCATATCTTCAAGGTATTGAATTTTCCTTCTGGCTTGACCATCCATTTGACGGTGGAAGTCCGTACTAAGGTGAACTTTGGTACCAAGACCCTTTGAAATGCCCTCCAAAAGTGTGAAGTGAATTGTGCATCCCGATCCAATATGATGAATAAAGGAACCCCATATAACCTCACTAAGTCATGGATATACAACCTTGCATACTCCCTAGCCCCATATCTAGTCTTAACTGGTAGAAAGTGAGTCGATTTCATCATCCTATCAACCACCACCCATATGGAATCCAAACCTTTTCTAGTCTTGGGCAACCCAACCACAAAATCCATGTTACTCACCTCCCACTTCCAAGTGGTAATCTCTATGTCTTGGGTTAGGTCACCCGACCTTTGATGTTCGGCTTTGATTTATTGATAACTGTGGCAACTGAAAACAAATTTAGCAATGACCTTCTTCATGCCTCCCCATTAATACACATCCCTTAAGTCTCTATTCATTTTGATGGAACTGGGGTGGATAGAATAAGAGAAATTATAGGCCTCATCAAGAATTCTCTCCCTTAAAACATCAATACGACACACACAACCTACCTTGGTATGTAAGGGCCCTATCTCCCCCTTAGGAGAAAACCTCTATTCTTCCCTCTTTCACCAAGGCCTTCAGTTCAACCAAGGAGGAGTCTAGATCTTTTTTTGCTATCACCTTATTAACCAAAGAAGATTTAGAATCATCATCAACAACCACACCATTACCCACATCTTCCAACCTCACCCCTAGTCTATCCAATCTATGTACTTCCCTAGCCATCTCCCTATCACCACCATCCACATGAGATACGATACCCATAGGCATCTGATTCAAAGCATCCCCCACAACATTTAACTTTCCTAGATGGTAATACACACTCATGTCATAGTCCCTAAGGAGTTCTAGCCAGATTCTTTTTCTCAAGTTAAGATCTTCTAGTGTGAAGACATATTGGAGGCTCTTATGATCGTGAAGAAATCAACATGCACTCCATACAAATAATGATTCCAAATCTTTAATGCAAACACTACAATGACCAATTCAGGATCATGGGTAGCATAGTTCTTTTCATGCACTTTGATTTGCCTAGAAGCATAGGCTATGACCTTACCATTTTGCATTAGCACACAACCCAAACCAAATTTATATGCATCAAAATACACAACAAAACCCTCAAGCCCATCAGGTAGTTACAATATAGGAGCGGACATAAGTCTATCTTTCAATGTTTGGAAGATCTTCTCACATTTATCGATCCACTCAAACTTAATCTTCTTTTGAGTCAATTTTTTCATAGAGGAAGCAATGGAGTAGAAGCCATCCGCAAATCTTCTATAATAACCCGCAAGGTCCAAGAAACTCCTAATATTCGAAGGGGTCAATGGTCCAGGCCAATTTCTAATCACATCAGTCTTCTTAGGATCCATCGTTATACCATCCCCCGATACCACATGGCCCAAGAATGCAACCTCCTTCAACCAAAATTCACACTTATCATATTTAGCATATAATCTCTCCTCCCTCTATCTTTGCAACACAACCCTCAAATGGCCTATATGCTCCTCACTACTATGTGAATAGGTTAAAATATCATCAATGAAGATCACAACAAAGGAATCAAGGTAGGGCTTGAAGACCCTATTCATTAGGTCCATGAAGATGATTGGTGTATTAGTCAATCCGAAGGACATCACTACAAATTCATAGTTCCCATATCTAGTACGGAAGGCCTTCTTGCGAATATCGTACTCCCTCACCCTCACTTGTTGGTACCCAGACCGAATATTAATCTTAGAGAAAAAGCTAGCCCCTTGCAATTGGTCAAAAAAGTCATCAATTCTCGGAAGAGGATATCTATTCTTTATAGTGACCCTATTGAGTTGCTGGTAATCAATACACATTCTAAGTGACCATCCTTCTTTTTCACAAACAACACTGGAGCACCCCTGGGTTATTAGATCGGTTTAACAAATCCCTTTTCCAAAAAATCTTTCAATTGTTCCTTTAACTCTTTCAACTCCGCTGGGGCCATACGATAAGGGGGAATGGAGATAGGTTGAGTTTCGGGAAGGATATCTATGCCAAAATGTATCTCCCTTTGAGGAGGGACATCGGGAAGGTCATTAGGGAAGACATCAAGAAACTCACTTACAATCAGAACCAACTCAATCGAAGGGACTTTGGACTCCACATCCTTAATCCTCACAAGTTGATACAAACACCCCTTGGAAATCAACTTATGGGCTTTAATACATGAAAGAATCTACCCTTGACCACTACATCTTGACTTTTCCACTTAAGGACGGGTTTATTCGGGAATTAAAACTTGACCCTACAAGTTCTAAAATCAATAGAAGCATAGTACATACAACTAATTCATCACAAGAACAACACAAAGTCTACCATGTCTAACTCAACAAGATCACAATTTAACAACTTATGAAAAATACAAATAGGACTGTTTCTATACACTTTTCTTGCAACAATTGAGATACCAATAGGAGTAGATACTTTATATGACTCATGCAACAACTCAGGGAAAACATGAAACTTTTTAGTAAGAAAGGAGGTAACAAATGAAAGGGTAACACCCGGATCAATCAAAGCATATACATCAAGATCAAAGACTTTTAACATACCAGTAACAACATTGGGAACCTCACCAACCCCTTACCTTCCATGTAGAGCATAAAATCGATTGTGCCTTGGGGAACTACCTTGACGACCACCTCTCCCCCATAGGACCGCATTTGCCCCTCGAACCTTGCTACGGTTTCTTGGACAATCTACCTTCTTGTGACCAAGCTCCCTACATTCATATCATGCATTAGAACCCTTCAAACATGGGCCATTGTGACCCTTCCCACATCTAGGACACATATAGGAGCCATACCACCAACACCTTGAGGCCTAGGGAAGTCATTGGCAAACCCCCGACAAGTACCATGAGGAGGCCTTTGACCTTGGCGAAATTTAACACCCTTTTGGAATTTGCCCTCAAATTGGGCCCTCTTGGCCTCATGCCCCCTTCTTTTCCGAAATTTCTCCTCCTCCATTTTCTCGGAATAAGTTATCAACTGAGACAAGTCCATATCATTAATTAATATGGCAGATCGACATTCTTCACTTACCAAGTCAGAGACCCCCATCACGAACTTTTCATCCTAGATCTAGGATCGGCCACCAAATGAGAGACATACTTAGAAAGTTGGTCAAACTTGAGGGCATACTCTGTCACAGTCATAGCACCTTGTTTTAAGTTCATAAACTCCACCAACTTTTCCTCTCTAAGCTCAATAGGGAAAAACCAATTAAGGAAGACCAATTTGAACTCCTCCCAAAGCACCACGTTACTAACCCCCTTCTCACCCTTCTATTGCTTATACCAAATTTTGGATACCCCATTGAGTTAGAATGCTTCCAACTACGCCTTTTCATTCGGCCCAACACCCATGATATTAAGAATAATTGTTAGGGGGAAAAACTCACTAAAGCTCTATAGCATGACATAGAACATGAAGAAAGAAAACATTTCCTAAAACACCTCATAGCCTTTTACTCATAGTCATGGCGCGCTTCACAACCATGAATAGGACACTAATCGATATGGTGTGTTGGACTCTAAGGATCTATCAACCTAGTGCCCTGATGCCAAGTTTTTCACAATCCAAGCCTAGTGCCTAGATATGAGTCAGAGAATGGGGATCCCGAAGCAAGCATAAACAAGCCTCTTAATTGTCATTATACATCTTTGGTCCCAGAAGCATATAAAAGACATATAGAGTAAGGATAGGGGTAATAGGGCTAAAAGAACACTTGTATAAACCTCATCATCGAGAAACTAGAGTCAAAGTTCGTATCATAGATACATAACTTGTCTAACAAACACTTCTAAATACATTGATAGAGACGGGTCCAAGAAAAAGTAACTGGACTCACCCTCATGGTGAAAGTAAAACATAAGAAAGTGTATCAATTAATAGATGATAGCAATATAGACTAAAGTCCCCAAAGTAAAGGACTCACTAACTAGAGTTTGAGTAAAATTGATCTAGCCACATGGAGGAGGAGGATGATCAACTTGAGCACTGGTTCCTACATGGTGATATCATGTAGGCAAGAGTATGTGTTAGTACGTTGGAATGTACTATATATGTGGGATGCATTGAACCAATAAGTAGGCATCATAATCAAAATGCAGGATATTAAGCAACATACATAATATACAATATGCTATGTATGATCAAAGCTTATGTAAAACACGCTTAAGTAACTCATGTTTAGATAGGATATCATATGTGAAGAAGAGACCTGACTAGTTGTTCAAGGTATAAACCCCTTGGTGGTTTTGTGGTATAAACCCCTCATGGTTGATGGTAATCACACCTTACCAACACGGTGACGAAGTATAAACCCCTTGCATAGTTGATGTGCATAAACCCCCAACATGGTTACTTGGGCTCTTGTCCCCCCGGATCGGTTATGGTCTAATGCAACACTTTATATAGGATTTATCATATGCTCTAGTGCTACACTTCATATAGGAATAATCATATACATAAGCTCATTTTATCATCATAACAACATTCATATCATATCTCATACTTTGGACCTTTAATTGCTCGAGAAACCACTTACGGACATTTTACAAAACACTTTGAGGGTCTGAAATGGGAGTAAGACCATACAATTTAGAGATGAAATCATGCCAGAAAATTTGTTGTAAAACCATCAATCATTACCTTACAACACCCCTAAGACATTCATATCAAAATCCCTCATCAAATCCAATATTAGATCTAAGATTTAGAGCTCAAAACATGCTAAAACAACCATACTTTAATGAACTAAAATCACTGTGTAGTAAATTTCTCAATATACAAGACCCACATGTAAAATCAACTTTAAATGATGCAATATTAGTAAAAAGGAGACTTAGGAACCATGGGTGGAAGGACCCAATGGTTCAACACCACATACCTTAGCTTTGGTGAAGTTCTTGGTGAAGGTTGTAGATGGAGGCTTGAAGCTTGAAGAGAATCCTTAGCTTTGGATGAGGGATTTGGGGGTGAAAATAAGGCTAAATATTTTAGTGAGTGTTGGGAAATGTTTTGGGGGATATGAGGGTGAAATTTGGCTAAGTAAAAGTAAAAATACCTTTGGAAAAACTTAGGCCAAATATTTAGAAAAATCTGGATGGACTAGGAAAAACAATGTAGGAAATACACATTTCCACGTCGCGGAGAGTTCGCGGACCCTCATTGGAAATTGCACCAAGTAAAATTTCATAATTCGATTCCATTGATATAAATTCAAGGTTAGACCCTTGTTACCCAAATTTGTACCCATTGAACATGAACATGAAGTCGAATTTTTGAAATAATAAACGAAATTTTAGATATACAAAAAATAAGATTCTGGGCACTTCCGAGACACCTTTTTAGGCACTTTTTGGGGTAGTGTCAAGTATAAATAGTTTAAGTTAGGTTGTAAAAGTGAGGACTACTATTAAGATGAGAGAGAGAGAGAGAGATTCTAGAGAATATTTTTAGAGCTTTTTCTAGGATTTAGTGTAGATACTTAGTGTTTTACTTTGAAGACCAAATTTGGGGATTTGAATTCACTTGTAATCAAACTCCATTTTTCAATCTTGTGATTTCAACATCAAGGTGGATAAAAAGAAGAGAGTTCAGTCAACAAAAAGCTAGTAGAGCTTTAGCCATTGGGCCACATCCATCTATCCTAAATAGTAAGCCCTTTCTTGTTCATTCTCGCTAAAGTCATAAATGAAATTAACTCCCTGTCTTATTCCTGGCTAACCGTACAAGAAATCTTTGCCGATTCCTATCAAAATGATGCATCTCTTAGTAGAGTGGCGTGAAAAGTGGAGATGTTGACCGTAGGAATCAATTGATAGATATTTTTCTTGTGGAAGAAAATCCAGGATGAACATTTTATTCATTCGCTATGCGCTGAATGGATGCGTACTAGCCTGATTTATCGATGGACGGGGGAATTGTGTGAATGATGCGACATACCTAACCCAGAGTCAAGGCTCTTCCCTCTCTTGATGATGATTGTTGATTGACTGACACTAGGAACCGATTCGGAGAAAGAAGAAGCATGGCATGAGATAGGTAGTAGAGAAATTTTTGATAGCAAATTAGTTTACACAATGGATAGAGGGATAGCCCTGCAACTCAAGCTCAAAATCAGTGTTGAGTGAACAATCATCGAGAGTGGTACATCCAAGCGAGATCGAGACCAACCCCTTGTATAGGTATAGGGTTCCAAACCTGCGCTTCTTCAAATATCCCATAAATCTAAATAAAGTAGGGACTTCAAAGCTTGACTAAGAAAGGAGAAAGTTGACTTTGAGAAACAAAAGGTTCGCCGTAGCTGCAATTAAAAACCAGCGATACAACTTTCGTACCAATTCAGTCGATTTTGAAAGGAGCGATTGAATATTCCATTAGGTAGCCTGGTCTTGACTCTTTTGTGTGGTATTCATTCTCGTTCGGCTCTTAGAATCACATGTAGTAGTGGTCGGGATAGCTTACAAAATCCAACCACTTCACTTATTTCATTGCTCCAACCCTTTCTTGTACCTCTATTGGAATGAAATAGTTTCATGTTCTTTCATCGATTGGTTATTCCTATCCGTTCGTATCTCTTTTTCCAATTTCAGTTGAAGTTGCCAAAGGAGCCTGCTTCACTAACCCTACGATAAAGTGTTGCTCACTAAAGTCTGTTTCAAACTTCCGGTCACTCACCCTACTTCCAATGATAGATAGAAAGGTTTAGGGAGTCCTAGCTGCTGAGGTGGCATAGTGAGAAGTGAGAGCAATAACAACAAAGGCAGTGGAAGATCCTGTAGTAGCATATGCGGTTATTTGCGTGGAATAGATTCAAGCGTCCAGGCCAGTAGATGCACAACAAATAGGCATTGACTTAGTTGCTTTGACAGTTTCTGTTAATCCCGATATTAATCCTACACTGCCGGTGATAGTTGCAGCACTAGTTTGTTCTTCATTTTCTTTGGGTAATTTCTCAACCATGTTATATAATAATTACTTTTTGTGATTTTTCCCTAGTTATGAATAGCTAAACCCCCATAACTTGAGATTATGGGAACCATGAGTAGCTAGCTTCGAATAACCCAAATTATTTACATTTCTTTGATTTGGTATTTACATGTATTGTCCATTTTACCTTCACAATGCTTGTTGTAAGCTAGAGGCATACACCAAACCCCGCCAAATGTCATGAGCCTGACCAAGGTAGTGATGAATAGGAAAATGAAACGGGTGACAAGATTCGATTGATGTGTTCTCGTCTAATCAACCAAACCCAACCAAGAAGAGGTTGACTATGACTATGTGTAACAGTTAGTTGGCACACCATGGTTACTGACCAAGCGCCATGGCTAAATTTGACTTTCACCTTTACAAGAGGGCTACAAGAACCTAAGTTACCGTCATGCATGCAACATCTCAATTGGGGTTATGTTATTCGGGGTAATTGAGTTAGTGAATCATAAAGAATCCCAAGTTTCTCCTCAAACTGATTGTCTCTTTGTGATTAGTAGTATAATTTTTTAGTTATTTTATTCCAATTTAAAAACCCGCCCATTCTAGAGAATATAGTTGATTGGTACTTGAAATGATTGTTGGTAAGTCAATTTGGTCAAACTCCGTGTTCCCTGTGGATTTGACCCTAACCTCTAGTTAGGTTTACACTTGATAACATCCGCTTTACCATTGGAGTGTGAACATCAAAATTTATGGCACCTTGATGGGGAAATTTGATAAGTTTATCTTTCCCACAGATTTCGTGATTCTTGGCTGTGAGGTTGATGTTGAGGTCCCTATTATTTTGGGGAGGCGATTTTTGGCAACCGGGAGAGCATTGGTGGACATGGATTACGGTTAGATCAAATTCATAGTCAACGATTCAAAGGTTGTTTTTGATATTCGCTAGTCAATGAAGCACCCGGATGAGCTCAAGAGCGAGGTGTGGGCCATTGAGAATTTCTGATGATTGTTGATGACTAAGTCGAGCCTCGATGTTAAACAAGGTGCTTCTTGGGAGGCAACCCAATACTTTTCATATTTTTGAAGTGTTTAAAATTTATTTGGATTCTTTAAATTTCATGGAAGTGGATTGATTTTTGTTTCGATTTTGAAGACATTGAATTAGTTGTGTTGTTTGAAAAATAATGTATTTTGAGATGTTTGTTTGCAGGTGTCAAGTAAGTGCTGAAAGTTGGAAGAAATTTGCAGTTGAAGAAACCTCTATGACTAGGACTATGGGTCGTAGCTTACACTATGACTCGTAGTCATGCCTCTGAAATGACCTAAAAAAAGTGCCCAAAAATGTGCCTCGAAAGTGCCCAAAATCGTAATTACCATAGATCTCAAAATTAGTGCATGATATCAAAAATTCAACTTTATATTCTTGATCAGGGGGCAAAATTGAGTGGGAGATGGATCTAACCTCGATTTTAGAGCAATGTATAAAAATTCAAAAATCCACAATTTGCAAATTCCAATGACGATCTGTGCCCCCTTGTGCGACGCGACTAGGGCGCGGATCAGTGTTATTTTTGGCTTGTTATTTCATGTTTGGTCCAAGGCCTTTTGGTCTTGGTCCTAAGTCTTCCTATGCATAAAAATACTTATACTTAATCATATTTCACCTTGATATAATAGAAGACATTCCCCAATACTCTCTCAAACACTTAGATAAATATTATTCTGAAAATCAGGGGTTCCAAACTCATTCCAGATCTTAAGGATTTCACTCAATCTTTAAGTCTCCATTCTAATCTTCATCAAGAAATTATCCAAAGCTAAGGTATGTGGGTTTCAACCATTAGGTCCTTTCACCCATGGTGCCCAAGCTTCCTTTTTTCCTAAATTACTAGTTTCTAAGTTGAATTTACTTATGGGTTTTCTATTCTGTATTTGACTATGAACTATGTTGGTGTTTTGTAAAAATGTGACTGTTTAGGCATATTTTGAGTTATAAATCTTAGACCTATCTTGATATTTCATGAAAGATTTTGATGTATATTGCATGAGGGTATTACCAAGTATTGGTTGGTGGTTTTACATTAAGTCTTCTTGCTAGATTTCACTCTTGAATTGCATGGTTTTACATTAGCATTAGACACTCGCTAAGTGTTTGATAAAATGTCCAAAATTATGTTTCTTGAGTTTTTAAAGGGCTAATGCAATGAATATGAGTTAAGTGACTACATGATGATGAAAGAATGGTATATATGTTATGATTTCATGAGAAGTATCTATGGTGTTGTGAGTTAACCATAGACAATTGAGAGGTGTTGCCTTAATAGTCTCGGATGGGGGTTGTAAGCCATCAACCAATTGAGTGGTTGGTACCTCAACTACTTCAAGCAGAGACTGGTCATGTCTATCAACCAATTGAGGGGTTGGTACCTCAATTGCCTCAAATAAGGGTGGTAAGCCATCAACCAATTAAGGGGTTGGTACCTCAATCACTTTCAATGGAGGGTGGTCATATCCGTCAACCAATTGAGGGGATGGTACCTCAATTACTTCTAGGGGGGTTCACCTTGGAATCCGAATACTAAGTTGCTTGGTCTATGATGATGGTCTCATACTACACATGTAATATGTTCTATGTAAGCATGTTTTATTTCAAGCATTACTCATGCATGCCATATTTCTACATGCTCATTTATTGCCTAATTATGTATTTCGATTATGTTACCTATCTCTAGTTGCATAGGATCCGACATACTTAGTACGTTTAAATGCACTAGCGCATACTCTATGCCAACATGATGTCACCACGTAGGAACTAGAGCTACTCAAGATCGTCCTCCTCCTCCGCCACGTAGCTAGTACGATTTCTCTCAAGCAAGTTGGTGAGTCCTCAATTTGGGGGACTGTGTCTTTGATCTTATGCTATGTATAAATAATCTCTTTCCTTTATTGTACGCTTTGACTATGAGGGTGAGCATGGTTGCTTGCCTTGGCCCTCGCTAAGTTCTATGTTTAGAGGTGTTGTTGGACCAGTTATGTAATAATGCTATAAGTTTGACTCTCCTTGAATCTTTTGATATTTTATGAAATGCTGGACTTCCCTTAGTACCTATGCCCTTATTGCTATTCCTTTATTGTTGTTTAATTGCTTCCGCGACCAAGAATGTGTAATGATATGTTAAGAGGCTAGATTGGAGTCCCTATGGATTTCGCATTCACCATGTTATGTTTAGGCCCAAGGCTTGGGTCATGACAAACTTGGTCTCAAAGTACTAGGTTGTTAATGGTTCTCGGCATCCAATGCACCACTCTGATTTATTCATGGTTGTTTTGTGCACCACAACTATGAGTAAGGGGCTATGAGAAGTCTTAGCAAATGTTTCCCTTCTTCTTATTTTATGACATCCTATGAAAGTTAAGGTAAGGTTTTCCCCCTCCCCTAACGATTGTTCTTTGCCATGCTAGATCATGCTTAACATAAGAGGAAGAAGAGCCCACATACCCGAGGAAAAATCGGCTCATGGAGAGCTCCAGGGTGCTCTCACCTTACTAGCTTAAGTTGTCGCTAATCAAGTCAATCAAGGGGCCCAAGCCCCTCATGCTCCTACTGCAACATCAAGTGTGAAAGAGTTTATGAGGATGAACTCATCGGAGTTCAACGGGTCTAAGGTGGATGAGGACACTCAATAGTTTATTGGTGAGGTATACAAAGTTTTGGCTATCATGGGTATGAGGTCGGAAGAGAAGGCGGAGTTGGCGACTTACCAACTTAAGGGGGTGTCTCAAATATGGTATACTCAATGAAGAAGTAGAAGGGGAACAACAATGTGGTTCTATGGGAGGAGTTTAAGGCGGCTTTCCTCAACTTGTTCTTTCCTCTTGAGCTTAAGGAGGCCAAAATGATAGAGTTCATGAATTTGAAGCAAGGATCTATGAGTGTAAGAGAGTTTGCCCTCAAGTTCAACCAACTCTCTAAATATACTCCACACTTGGTTGCCAACTCAAGGTCTAGAATGAATAAGTTTTTGATGGGTGTATCCGATTTGGTGAGTGAAGAATGTCGTACAACCATGTTAATTAGTGACATGGATTTGTCCTGCTTAATGAGTTATAGCGAATAATTAGAGGAGAAGAAGTTGAGAAAGAGGATGAGTAATGCAGCCAAGAGGGCCAATTTTGATGGTAAGTTATAAAGTCGCAAAGGTAGTCAGTTTCATCAAGTCCATGGGTCCTCACATTCTCCTAATAGGAGGTTTTCCAATGACTACCCTAGGGCCCAAGATGATGGTGGTGTGGTGCCTAATGCTATGTGTCTGAACTATGGTAAGGGTCATGGTGGTTCATGCTTGAGGGATACCAATGCTTGTTTTGGTTGTAGTGAAGTAGGCCACAAGATGATTGATTATCCACAAAACCGCAACAAGGGTAAAGATGTTCATCCACAAGGCCGAGGTGCTAATGTGGTTTCTTTAGGGAGAGGAGATCAACAAGGTGGTTCCCAAAGGCACAATCGGTTATATGTACTCCACGGGAGACAAGGGGTTGATGAGATGCCTGATGTCATCACTGGTATGTTAAAAGTCTTTGATTTTTATGTGTATGCATTGATAGACCCAGGTGCAACTCTTTCTTTGGTTACTCATTTTGTTGCCAAAAAGTTTCATGTTGAGCCTGAATTGTTTTGTGAGTCTTATGATGTCTACTCCTATTGGTGCATTTATTGTTGCTAGAAAGGTCTATAAAAATTGTCCCATTGGCATCTTGCATAGAATATTGCCTTGTGATCTTGTTGAGTTGGATATGGTGGATTTTGAAGTCATTCTTGGAATGGATTGGTTTCATGCATATTATGCCTCTATTGATTGTAGAACCCGTAGGGTCATGTTCCAATTCCCAAATGAACCCATCCTTAAGTGGGAGAGTCATGATGTTGTGGTCAAGGGTTGGTTTATCTCTTGCGTTAAAGCCCAAAAGTTGATCTGTAATGGGTATCTCTATCATCTTGTGAGGGTTAGGGATGTTGAGTCCAAATTCCTTCCTATAGAGTCGGTTCTGGTGGAAATGAGTTCCTTGATGTCTTTCCAAATGACATTTCCCGTGTTTCTTCTGAAAGGAAAATAGAATTTGGCATAAACCTCCTTCCTGATACTCGACCCATTTTTGTTCCCCCTTACCGTATTGCCCCGTTGGAGTTAAAGGAGTTGAAGGAGCAATTGAGGCATTTGTTGGAGAAGGGTTTTATTAGGCCTAGCCAATCACCTTGGGGTGCACCAGTGTTGTTTGTGAAGAAGAAGGATGGATCCCTTAGAATGTGTATTGACTACCGGTAACTTTTACTATCAAGAATAAGTACCCTCTACCAAGGATTAATAATTTGTTTGACCAACTTCAAGGGGCTAATTACTTCTCTAAGATTGATCTCCTGTCCGAGTATCATAAAGTGAATATGAGGGAGTGTGACATTCCCAAGACGGTGTTCCGGATTAGGTATGGGCATTATGAATTTATGGTTATGTCTTTTGGGTTGACCAATGCACTAGCTATCTTCATGGATCTTATGAATAAGGTCTTCAAACCCTACCTTGATTTGTTTGTAATAGTCCTTATTGATGATATTTTGATATATTCTTATAGTGAGGAGGAGCATGTAAGTAATTTGAGGGTGGTGTTGCAAAAATTGAGAGAAGAGAAGTTGTGAATTTTGGTTGAACGGGGTTGCCTTTTTAGTCACGTGGTATCGGGGGATGGTATCAAGGTGGATCATAAAAACATGAATATGATTAGAAATTGGCCTAGGCTATTGACCCCATCGGACAGTAGAAGCTTCTTAGGATTACCAGGTTACTACCGGAGGTTTGTGAATGGGTTCTCTTCTATTGCTTCTCCTATGACTAAGTTGAATCAAAAGATGGTGAAAGTTTTGTGGACCGATGAGTGTGAAAAGAGTTTCCAAATCTTGAAAAGATAAGCTTGTGTCCGCTCCTATTTTATCTCTACCAGGAGGGTTGGAAGGGTTTGTTATGTACTGTGATGCCTCCCGGATTCGTTTGGGTTGTGTTTTGATGTAAAATGGTAAGGTAATAGCCTATACTTCTAGACAACACAAAGTGCATGAAAAGAATTATCCTACTCATGATCTTGAATTGGCCACCGTGGTATTTGCTTTGAAAATTTGGCATCATTATTTGTATGTAGTGCATTTTGATGTGTTTACCGATCATAAGAGTCTCCAATATGTGTTCACTCAAAAAGATCGCAACTTGAGACAAAGAAGGTGGTTAGAACTTCTTAAGAATTATGATATGAGTATGCAGTATCATCTCGATAAGGCTAATGTTGTGGTCGATGCATTGAGGTAGGTATCCATGGGTAGTTTAGCTCATATAGATGATGGGGGCAAAGAGGTAGCTAGAGAGGTTCATCGGTTGGCTAGATTAGGGGTTATGTTGGAAGAGGTTGATAATGGTGGTAGTGTGGTTGTTGATGGTTCAAAGTCTTCCTTGGTTGATAAGGTAAAAGTAAATCAAGATCTTGACCCTCCTAGTTAGAACTGAAGGCCTTGGTGAGAGAGTGCAAGGTGTAGGTTTTCTCCCAATGGGGAGATGATGCCCTTAGATATCATGGTAGGTTGTGTGTGTCTTGTGTTGATGATTTGAGAAAGAAGAGTCTTGATGAGGCTCATAATTCTTCTTATTCTATTCACCTTGGTTCTACCAAGATATATAGAGATTTGAGGGACTTGTTTTGGTGGGGTTGTATGAAGGAAGACATTGCCAAATTTGTATCCAGTTGTCATAGTTGCCAACAAGTCAAAGCAGAACACCAAAGGAGGAGTGGCCTAACCCAAGATGTTGATATTCCTACTTGGAAGTGCGAGGAAATTAACATGGAATTTGTGGTTGGGTTGCCTATGACTAGAAAGGGTTTTGATTCTATTTGGGTTGTGGTTGATAAAATGACAAAGTCAGCTTATTTCCTACCGGTGTAGACTACTTATGGGGCCGAAGTCTATGCTAAGTTGCACATTCTTGAGTTGGTTAGATTGCATGGGGTGCCATTGTCCATCATATCGGATCGTGGTGCTCAATTCACTTCACACTTTTGGATGTCCTTCCAAAGAGGTCTTGGTACCAAGGTAAAGCTAAGTATGACCTTTCACAGTCAAATAGATAGCCAAGCTGAAAGAACTATCCAAACTCTTGAGGATATTCTTAGAGCTTGTATT
Organism: Solanum clarkiae; assembly: GCA_011800125.2. Classification (NCBI taxonomy): domain Eukaryota; kingdom Viridiplantae; phylum Streptophyta; class Magnoliopsida; order Solanales; family Solanaceae; genus Solanum; species Solanum clarkiae. The sequence continues at coordinate 15,928 of JAABOM020061026.1, forward strand.
TTGGACTTTAAGGGTAGTAGGGATGATCATCTTTCATTGATTGAGTTTGCTTATGATAGTAGCTGTCATTCTAGCATTGGTACGACTCTTTTTGAGGTCCTTTATGGTAGGCGTTGTAGATCACCAGTTGGGTGGATTAAAGTGGAGAGATGGCGTTGTTGGGTCCGAATCTGGTCATGGAGGCTATGGAGAAGGTAATGTTTATTAGGAAGAGGTTGAAAATAGCCCAAAGTAGTCAAAAGTCCTATGCCGATGTTAGGATAAGGGAGCTTGAATTTAAAGTTGGTGATTGAGTCTATTTGATGATTTCACCCATGAAGGGTGTGGTTTATTTTAGGAAGAAGGGTAAATTGAGTCCAACATTTGTGGGTCCTTATAGGGTGTTGAGGAGGATTGGCAAGGTGGCTTATGAGTTAGAGTTTCCTAGTGAAATAGACTTGGTTCATTCAGTCTTTCATGATACATGTTGAGGAAATGTGTGGGTGACCCAAATGCTATTGTTCCATTGGATGTTGTGGGTGTTGTTGAAGATAACTTGACTTGTGGAACGTTTTCAGTAGATATCTTTGATAGACAAGTGAATAGGTTAAGAAACAAGGATGTGGCTTCCGTTAAGGTCCTTTGGAGGAATCAACAAGTCGAAAGTGCTATATGCGAGGCTGCAGTGGACATGCAAAAGCGATATCCTTATCTCTTCCATTGAACTAAGGCCTAATATACTAATTCTAGGTCCTCTATGTGATTTCAAGTCTTATGTTTCAGCCCCTATGTCATTTGCATGCATTCATGTTTATGTTGACTAGTTCATAATGATTTTTGGCACATATGTTGAGATTTTGAAAATGGTGTTTAAGTGTATTATTGCATTCTTGTTGGGGATGATTTCTTCATGATTACTCTTCTTGTATACGTTTCTTTGACATTCAGGGACGAATGTTCTCAAGGTGGAGATATTGAAACGACCCCCAAAAAAAGTGCCCGAAATGTGCCTCAGAAGTTCCTGGAATTGTAATTTCCATATATCTCAAAATCCATGCATGATGTCAAAAATATCACTTCATATTTTTGATTCGAGAGAAAATTGAGTGGGAAATGGTTCTAACCTTGATTTCAGAGCAACCTTAGATAAATTCAAAAATCCATAATTCGAAATTCCAGTGACGATCCGTACCCCTGGCGCGACATGGATAGGGACGGATCAGTCTTATTTTTAGCCTGTTATTTCTTGTTCGGTCCAAGGCCTTTGGGTTTTGGGCCTAAGTCTTTCCATGCATAAAAGTACCTATTCTTAGCCATATTTCACCTAGATATCATACAAGACATTCCCCAATACTCTCTCAAACACTTCGACAAATATTATACTCAAAGTCAAGGGTTCCAAACACATTCTGGATCTTAAGGATTTCACTCAAGCATTAAGTCTCCATTCCAATCTTCATCAAGAAATTCTCCAAAGCTAAGGTATATGAGTTTCGACCATTGGTCCTTTTACCCATGGTGCCCAACCGTCCTTTTTACCTAAATTACTAATTTTTAAGTTGGTTTTACTTATGGGTTTTTTTATTATGAATTTGACTATGAACTATGCTGGGGTTTTGTAAAAGTGTGATTGTTTAAGCATGTTTTGAGCAATGAATCTTAGTCCTATCTTGACATTTCATGAAGGGTTTTGATATATATTTCATGAATGTATTACCAAGTGTTGGTGGGTGGTTTTACAATAAGTTTTCTTGCTTGATTTCACTCTTAAAGTCCATGATTTTACACTAGCATTACACACCCACCAAGTGTTTGATAAAATATCAAGATTATGTTTCTTGATTTGTTGAGGTCCTAATGCATGGCATATGAGTTAAATGACTGTATCATGATGAAAGGATGATATATATGTGTTGATTTCATGAGAAGTATCTATTATGATGTGACTTGACTATAGCCAATTGAGGGTGATGTCTCAATCGCCTCGGATGGGGACGGTAAGCCATCACTAAATCGAGGGATTGGTACCTCAATTACTTCTGGTGGAGGGTGGTCATGTCCATCAACAAATTAAGGGGTTGGTACCTCAATCACCTCGGATGGGTTAGTAAGCCATCAACTGATTGAGGGGTTGGTACCTCAATCACTTCTAATGAAGGGTGGTCATGTTCATCAACAAATTAATAGGTTGGTACTTCAATCACTTCTATGGGGTGGTTTACCTTGGATTCTGAGTAATAAGTTGCTTGGTCTATGATTATGGTCTCTTCCTACACATATAACATGTTCTATGTAAGTGTGGTTTACTTCAAGGATCACTCATACATGCCATATTGCTACATGCTCATTTATTGCCTAATTATGCGTTTTGATTATGTTTCCTATCTCTTGTTGCATTGCATGCTACATACTTATACATTCAAAGGTAATAACACATAGTTTACGCCTACATGATGTTACTATATAGGAACAGGAGCTCCTCAAGATCATCCTCCTCCTCCTTCACGTGGCCAGTACGTTTTCTCTCAAGAAAGTAGGTGAGTCCTCAATTTCGGGGACAATGTCTTTAATCTTATTCTATGCATAAAGACTCTCTTTCATTTATTGTATGCTTTGACTATGAGGATGAGCATGGTTGCTTGTCTTGGCCCTCGCTGAGTTTTGCATTTAGAGGTGTTGTTGGACAAGTTATGTAATGATGCTATAAGTTTGACTATCCTTTACTCTTTTAATGTTTTATGAAATAAAAGACTTCACTTAGTTCCTATGCCCTTATTGCTATTCCTTTATTGTTGCTTAATTTCTTTCGCGATTAAAGATATGTAATGATATGTTAAGAGGCTTGATTATGGTATTTTTTTGGGTTTGACGTGTCACATCTAGGTCCTAGAATTGGTTCGTGATAGCCTCGTAGAGGCATATAGTGTTTGATAGAAATTGGCACATATATTACGAGCCAACCTTACGATTCGTAGTCCAAGCTACGAGTCATAAGTGGGGTTCGTAGCGCCCATGTATGATTACTAAATTTTTCTAAGTGTTAGTGTCTCCTACAAAACCATGACCTACGAGTTGTAGGAAGCCCTATGACTCATAGTTGGGGTATGGAGACCCGACTTAGTGGTTTTAACAGCCTGCCCAATTTTGTAATAAAATGAGTCAAAATTCATTTTGACCCAAAAAATACAAACCTAATCCCAAAAATTTGTTCCCAATACTTCCCCCGCTTGTCCGACACTGTTCCAACCCACTTCTTGGCGTACCCATATCGTTTTCGGGTGAACTATCTGGCAATGCATACAATACCTAGAGTTTCAGCCTCTTTCTTCTCATTGCGATTAATTGCTCGTCATCTTCTCAAAAGGTATGTTTCTTGGTTAAATTTCACACTCATACTTTTGTGTCTCTTGAAATTCTTGGATGATTGAGTATTTTGAATTGGTCTTGAACGAATGCATGAGAAAATTGATATATAGAAATGAGAATTAGGGTTGTGTCCTTTAAAATTCCCTAATGTGATTCTAAATTTTGGAATCATTCTTGTTGGTTGGTTGTGATGATGATATCTTACCATGTTTAGTGTTGATCATGTGTATGAAATGAATATGTGAGGCTTGATTAACTGGTAAATTCCTGGTGGGATTGTAATTTTGTTGTGGGTATGCCTATGGGATTGAAATTGGTGGTTTGAGAATTCGGTTGTCTATTTGTGGATCCAATCCCCTTGAACTTCCGCGTTTACTTGTTAGTGTTTTTGTTGTGAGTTCTGGGATTGATAATTTTTGGAAATTCTCAAATGTATAGGGAAATTGATGGTTGCTTGATTGGGCTTACATTGGATTATCATGATTAGGGGTCGCGAGATTTTGTTATGCTTGTTATATAGTTTGAAAATTGCTTCAATTGTTGTTCGGCATCTTTGGTTGACTGGTTGTTGTTCTTGTGGTAAGGTTGAAGACACCACAAGTGTCTAATATTCCCTACTACTAGGGCTACCTAAGACTCATAGAAGGACCTATGCCATTTGTTTAAATTTGTTACTGGAAACTGGTATGAGCTGGCCCACAACTCGTAGTCTTCACTACGAGTCGTACCTATGTCTCATACCTATTTTGAGTTTGATTTTTTCCTAAGGTACCTTTGTACTACGAGGCCATAGTACGACTTGTAGGTCACCCTATGGGTCATACCTGTGCCATGTATCTGCAACCTGCAACTGGTGCAGTGCTGATATTTTATATGTTTCCCTTTTTGTTTTTATTTCTTTATTTCTTTGAGATGATTCTTTTGGGGATGATTGTCAAGTTATGATGCAATTTTTCAAAAACAATGCCCCCAAAAACTAGAGATGCTGCTATGAGAGAATTTAACAGACGATTGAGGGATGAAAATACGAATGATGACCAGTCTGAGGGGTCAAGTGAGAGTGCCTCCCAATCCAACACAGATGTTAATGTAGACTAGACTGAGTCTGATGACGTACCTCAAGATGAAGCAGCAGCAGAGTCATCCATTGACCCATATATATTTGCCATTGATCCTCATCATCTTGATAGGGAATCGAGGACATGCAGGAGATCTATGAGAAGGGACTACAGCCAAAGGGACAGGAAAACCTGTCAGAAAGTTTCACAAGGAGTCCTGACTAAATGACTAAGGTTTGAGTCGAGTTCTTACTTTAGTGGCAGAGATTGATCAACATGGGGATCCAATGGTTATCAAAGCGATTGGGCAAGTATATCCCACTTGTGGTCAGAGAGTTCTATCATACCTATGCCACTACCATCCTTCGAGATCTTCCCAATGGGAGGAAGGCGATGGATCATCCTTGGTTGTGGAGGATGTTAGTTCAAGGGAAGAGGATAGATATCTCCGAGGAAACTATCTACTGGGTTTAGTTTGGTCCTAACTACAAGGTGCCACAGCACACGGCCGAGTACGAAATAAGATATATAAGATGCGGCATGTTGTGATCGAGAAGAATATTGATATAAGGATAGAACTCCTTAAATGGGTAGCGATCCAAATAGTCAAGGGTGATGCTGAGCCTACATGGGTCACCAACAACGCCGAGCCTATAGTGAGGTCCCACCTCTTTTTTTCAGCCAAATTCTGGTGGGCCATTATCTAGTCACGCATTAGGCCTACATTCACTAATAATGTCATCACCTTGGAGAGGGTCATGTTGCTAGCTAGTATCTTAGTTGGCTATGAGAATGATTGGGCCCATGTCATGGCTAAGCAGATTCATGAGTCTGCGCTGTGGATGAATACCTTATTGTCATTCCCTATTTTGATACACAAACTATGTATCGATGTCGGAATGCGAGTCTCTCTTAATATAGACCCACATGTTGAGGCCCTTCACACTATGGATCCCAGCATTATCAAGGATGATGAGAATCTAGTGGCCCTTTAGAGAGAAGTTCCTCCTACCATGCTTGAGACATTTCCTTTAGAGAGAAGTTCCTCCTCCCATGCCTGAGGAATCGACTCCAATTCCCACCAGCTCCAGTCTAGTTGCAACAGAGCAGTCTCCAACAGTTAGCATCAAGGCGATGCCCTCCATAGCTACACGTGCACCAGAGCCTTCTGCTTCACAGAGTATGGCTACTAACTTACCTATTATGTCTGCTTTTGCATTTCAAGATTTGGCATGCAGGTTGACTAGGACAAAGACCCAGCTAAGCAAGTTGATGAACCAGATCAAGCCATGGCTTCATCAGAGGAGTGGTCCAAGGCATTCACCCTAGCTAAGTTGGATTAAGGAGTTAATGCAGTGGATGCAGGGTCAATGCTTTTGAGGCTAGGGTCCAGAAGAGTCTTGAGGGAGCTCGTCCTGCAAATTTGGTTGATGTAGATTAGGAGTTGGCCAAGTTCAAGGATGACTTGATGACATCATTAGCAGCACCAATAGTAGCCTTGGAAAAGGAACCTATTGGTGAGGACTTGTTTGATCTATTTATAGATCACCCACGTGCTTCCGGGAAAAGGCCTCTTGAGAGTGATGATGCGGAGGTGGCCCAGAAGAGATAGAGGACTGCTGAGGCGGAGGCAGAGTTAGAGTAACAAATTACTGGTCTGGTGATGAGAGAGTCTATATCAACGCAGCAGCAGAGGCAGGCTTAGGAGCAGCAAAGATTACATGGAGCTAGTTCCTCGAGTTCTGCTGTGGCCCAAATGACCTAGGAGGAGAGAGAGCCCCAGGACCAAACTGATGTTAGTTCCTAAGCACCATGTTTTTGCTACATTTGTCCCCTATGCTTACTTTTGGATACTTTTTTCCTGATATTATTTCTAGATACTCTGTTTTTATTGATGTTTTTTTGATAATTTAATTTTTATTACTATTTGCATGATATTGTTTATTTGATTTTATTATATATATCTACTTTGAGGACAAAGTAGGGTATGGGAAGTTATGGACTTGACTGAAGTCTGAGTAGCTTTTAGTCCATACTATCCTATTTTTGATATCCCAAGGTTTTCTTGTCGTGTTTCTTTTTCCTTGTGGATGATTTTACTTTTTGTTGAACCGACATGTTTTAGGTACTGTAGATAATTTGTGTATATATTAGGATTAATACTTTGGGCATGTATATAAGTGACTGAGTACCTTTTAGTCCATAACTATGCTATTTTTTATATCCCAAGGTTTTCTTGCAGTGTTTCTTTTTACTTCTGGATGATTTTACTTTTTGTTGAACTGCTATTTTTGGTGTTATAAGTAATTAGTGGATATATGGAGATTAATACTTTTGGTATGTATATTGTTTTGAATGATTTTATTAAATGTGTTGAAAAATGGGTACCCCCAAAATTTTATGGATTGTTGGGTTCTATTGCAATCTTTCATCTGATTGGTCTGGCAATGTTTGTTCTGATAAAATGAAGGCAAGTTGATGCATGAAACATGACCTATGAGTCTATGATGAGTATGTATGTAATGCCATGTGTGTGTGAGCTAATTTTTTCATATTCGTGCATTATATACTGATTCAAAAATTGCCTTCTCACTCAAAGTTAGACTGGAGATTTTGTTGATTGGGAAGGGATCTTAGGCATTGTACTTTAAATTAGTCTGGTTGTGCCTTAATGAGTCACCAAATGAGAGTATTTAACCCTTGTTCTGAATGTTTGGGCCTTAAATATACCCTTTTTGAAACGAGCATAAAAAATGCCCTAAAATGTGCCTTAGAATGCCTAGAATTTCAATTTTGATATATCTCAATATCTGTGCACGATATCAAAAATCTGAGTTCATATTCTTGTTCAGGAGTCAAAATTAGGGGGAAGAGGGTCTAACCCCAATTTTAGAGCAATCGAATCACAATTTCAAATTTCACAAAAATGAATTTCCAGAGGCGGTCTGTGACAGCTCCGCGATGTGCCTCTGTCGCGGAGCAGTGTTAATTTTACCCAGTTCTATTGTCTCGATCCAAGACTTTTAAGTCCTGGGCCTAGGTGTTTTCAAACACATTTTTTATCTATACTTAGCCTTATTTCACCATCATATCATCCTAAACATTTCCAATACTCACCAAAACATATAGCCACATACTCACTCCAAAATTCAAAACTCAAAACCCTCATCCCAAGCTAAGGATTATCTTCAAGCTTCACGCCTCCATTTTCAATCTTTACGAAGAACTTCCCCAAAGCTAAGATATGTGGTTTTGAACCATTGGGTCATTAGACCCATGGTGCCTAAGCCTCCTTTTTACTAATATTGCATGATTTAAAGTTGATTTTACATGTGGGTCTTGTATATTAAGAAATTTACTGCATACTAAATCTTGGATCTAATGTTGGATTTGATGAGTGGTTTTGATATGAATGTCTTGGGGGTATTGCAAGGTGTAGGTTGATGGTTTTACTATACATTTTCTTGCATGATTTCATCTCCAAATTGCACGGTCTTTTAGCCTTATTACACCCCCCAAATGGCTGATAAAATGTCTAGCTAGTGTTTGTTGTGGAAATGAAAGTCCAAAAAGCATGAGATATGATGCGATTGACTATAGGATGATCAAATGAGCTTTGTACATGATATATATGTCCTATATAATATGTTGCATTAGACCCTGCTCGGTCCGGGGGGTATAGGAGCTCAGATAACCATTTGAGGAGTATGCACCTTACCACCAGGGTGTCCGAGTGTGAATGGCATGAACCATGTGAGGGGTATGTACCTTGCCACCAGGGTGTCACTATATGAATGGCATCAACCATATGAGGGGTATGTACCTTGCTACCAGGGTGTCTAAGTGTGAACGGCATCAACCATGTGTGGGGTATGTACCTTGCCACAAAGGTGTCCAGGTGTGAACAACACCTTTCAACCAAAGTTGAGATTCTAGCTTGGTCTCTTCTACACATATAATATTAGATATGAGCATAAGCTACTTAAGCATATTTTATTTACGCATTGATCATACATGTAATATTATTATACTATGCCTATTTTCTAATGTATGCATTTTGAGTATGATGTTTATTTATCATTGCATTGCATCCCATATACTTAGTACATTTAAACGTATTAACACATACTCTTACCTACACGATATTACCATGTAGGAACTGGTGCTCAAGTTGATCATCCTCCTCCTCCATGTGGCTAGATCTGTTCTACTTAAAGCTAGTTGGTGAGTCCTCCACTTCATGGACCTCAGTCTATGTTGCTATTATCTATGTATTAAGACACTTTCTTATGTTCTATTTCGATTATGAGGGTGAGCTTGGTTACTTTATCTTGGCCCCCGCTCTATCTATGTAATTAGAGGTGTTTGTTGGACAAGTTATGTATCTATGTTATGAGTTTTGACTCTGGTCTCTTGATTATGATGTATATGCAAGCTTTCCCTTAGCCCTAATGCCCCTATTCCTACTCTATGTGTCTTTTATATGCTTTCATGACTGAAGATGTGTAATGACAAGTTAAGTGGCTTGTTTGGGGTTCCTTCGATTTCCCTATTAGCCGTGTCACATCTAGGTCCTAGGCTTGGGTCGAGACAAACTTGGTATTAGAGCACTAGGTTGTTAGATCCTCGGAATCCAACTCACCACATCGATTAGAGTCCTATTCATGGTTGTGTAGCTATGAGGCATTTTAGGAAATATTTCTCTTTTTCATGCTCTAAGTCATGCTATAGAGTTGTGGTAAGTATTTCCCCCTAACGATTGTCCTTTGCTATGTTAGATCATGCCAAACACTAGAGAAAGACGGGCCCAAATTCTAGAGGATCAACCTACCAATGGTGAGATCCGGGATGCCCTTACTATGCTTGCCAATGTGGTGGCCAACCAAGTCCAACAAGGGGACCAAACCCCTCATGTTACTACCCCGAGAACTAGGGTAAGAGACTTCATGAGGATGAATCCTCTGGCTTTCGATGGATCAAAGGTGGATGAAGATCCACAAGAGTTCATTGATGAGGTCTACGAAATCTTAGATATCATGGGTGTTTGGCCGAGTGAAAAGGTGGAGTTGGAGGTGTACCAACTCAAAGGGGTAACCAAAATTTGGTATGATCAGTGGAAGGGGAAGAAGGATAATGGTTATGTGGTGCTTTGGGAGGAATTCAAATTGGCCTTCCTTGATCTGTTTTTCCCTCTTGAGCTTAGGGAACCAAAGTTGGTAGAGTTTATGAACTTGAAACAAGGTGCTATGGATATGAGGGAATATGCCCTCAAATTTAATCAACTTTCAAAGTATGCTCCTCACTTGGTGGTCGATACTAGATCACGAATGAATAAATTTGTGGGAGTCTCTGACTTGGTGAGTGAAGAATGTTGGTCCACCTTGCTAATTGGTGACGTGTACTTGTCTCGGTTGATGACTTATGCCGAGCAAACGAAAGAAGAGAAGTTGAGAAACAGGAAGGGTCGTGAGGACAATAGGGCCCGTTTTGAGAGCATATTTCAAAAGGGTGCTAGATTTCATCAAGGCCAAGGGCCAACTCATGCTACTAATAAGAGGTTCGTCAATGACTTCCCTAGGCCTGAAGGTGTGGGTGGAATGGCTCATAATGATGTGTGTCCTAGATGTGGAAATAATGATAGGGGCCCATGTTTGAGGGGTTCCAACGCATGCTTTGAATGTGGGGAGTTTGGTCACAAGAGGATATATTGTCTAAGAAACCGTGGCAAAGTTTGGGTGCAAATGCGGTTCCCTTGAGTAGAGGTGGTCCTCAAGGTGATGGCCCAAGGCAGAATCGGTTTTATGATCTACGTGAAAGATAAGGGGTTGGTAATGTCCCGGATGTTGTTACAGTATGTTGAAAATCTTTTATCTTGATGTATATGGTTTGATTGATCCGGGTGCCGCCCTTTCCTTTGTTGCCCCATTTGTCACTAAAAAGTTCCATGTTGAGTTGGAGTTGTTGCATGAGTCATATGAGGTCTCTACTCCTATTCGTCCATCTATTGTTGCTAGGAGGGTATACAGAAATTGTCTAGTTTGTATCTTGCATAAATTCTTACCTTGTGATCTTGTTGAATTAGATATGGTTGATTTTAATGTTATTTTTGGGATGGATTGGTTGCATGCATACAATGCTTCTATTGATTGTAGAACCCGTAGGGTCAAGTTTCAATTACCAAATGAACCCGTCCTTGAGTGGGAAAGTCATAATGTGGTGGTAAGGGGTAGGTTCATCTCATGCATTAAAGCACATAGGCTGATTTCCAAGTGGTGTTTGTATCATCTTGTGAGGTTTAAAGATGTAGAGTCCAAGGTCCCTTCCATTGAGTTGGTTCCGATGTAAATGAATTTCTTAATGTCTCCCCAAATGATCTTCCTGGTGTCCTTGCCGAAAGGGTGATAGATTTTGGTATAGATATCCTTTCCAACACTCAACCTATCTCTATTCCCCCTTATCGTATGGCCCAAGATGAGTTGAAAGAATTAAAGGAACAATTGAAAGATTGTTTGGAAAAGGGATTTATTAGACCTAGCCAATCACCTTGAGGTGCACCGGTGTTGTCTATAAAGAAGAAAGATGGGTCACTTAGAATTTTCATTGACTACCGGCAACTCAATAGGATCACTATAAAGAATAGATATCCTCTTCCAAGAATTGATGACTTGTTTGACCAACTTCAAGGGGCTAGCTTCTTCTCTAAGATTGATCTTCGATCTGGATACCATCAAGTAAGGGTGAGGGAGTGTGATATTCCCAAGATGGACTTCCGAACTAGATATGGGTATTATGAGTTTGTTGTGATGTCTTTTGGGTTGACCAATATGCCAGCCATCTTCATGTACCTAATGAATAGGGTCTTCAAACCTTACCTTGATTCCTTTGCTATGGTCTTCATTGATGATATTTTGATCTAATCACATAGTGGGAAGGAGCATATGGGCATTTGAGGGTTGTGTTGTAGAGGTTCAGGGAGGAGAGATTGTATGCTAAATATGACAAATGTGGCTTTATGTTGAAGGACGTTGTATTCTTGGATCATGTAGTGTCGGGGGATGGTATAAAAGTGGATCCTAAGAAAATCAATGTAATTAGAAATTGGGCTAGACCATTGATCCCGTCGGATATTAGAAGCTTCTTGGGGCTTGCCGGTTACTATAGAATATTTGTGAATGGGTTCTCCTCCATTGCTTCCCCAATGACAAAATTGATTCGAAAGAAGGTTACGTTTGAGTGGACAGACGAATGTGAGAGTATCTTCCAAACATTGAAGGATAGGCTTGTGTTCGCTCCTATATTGTCACTACTAGATGGGCTTGAGGTTTTTGTTGTGTATTGTGATGCATCTAGAGTTGGTTTGGGTTATGTGCTAATGCAAAATGGTTAGTTTATAGCCTATGCCTCTACACAACTCAAAGTTCATGAAAAGAACTACCCTACCCATGATCATGAATTGGCCATTGTGGTGTTTGAATTAAAGATTTGGTGTCATTATTTGTATGGGGTGCATGTTGATGTCTTCACCGATCATAAGAGCCTCCAATATGTCTTCACTCAAAAAGAACTCAATTTGAGACAAAGGAAGTGGCTAGAACTTCTTAAGGATTATGACATGAGTGTGCATTACCATCCGAGTAAGGCAAATATTGTGGCAGATGCTTTGAGTCGGGTGTATATGGGTAGCCTAGCGTATGTGGATAGTTATGATAGGTAGATGGCTAGGGAGGTGCATAGATTGGCTAGATTAGGGGTTAGATTTGAAGATATGGGTAATGGTGTAGTTGTTGCTAATGGTTGTAAATCTTCCTTGGTTGATGAGGTAATGACAAAACAAGATCTAGAATCCTCCTTGCTTGAATTGAATGCCTTGGTGAAAGAGGGCAAAATAGAGGTTTTCTCCCAAGAGGGAGATGGGGCCATTAGATAACAAGGTAGGTTGTGTTTTCCATGTGTTAATGGTTTGAGGTAGTGAATCCTTGATGAGGCCCACAGTTCTTCTTACTCTATTCACCCCGGTTCCATCAAAATGTATAGAGACTTAAGGGATGTGTATTGGTGGGGAGGCATGAAGAGGGATATTGCCAAATTTGTTTCCGGTTGCCATAGTTATCAACAAGTCAAAGCTGAAAATCAGAAGCCAGGTGGCCTAACCCAAGACATAGAGATTCCTACTTGGAAACGGGAGTGATTAATATGGATTTTTTGGTTGGGTTTCCCAAGACTAGAAAAGGTTTTGATTCCATATGAGTGGTGGTTGACAAGATGGAAAAATCCGTTCATTTTCTACCGGTCAGGACTATATATAGGGCTGAAGAGTATGCAAGGTTGTAAGTCCATGAGTTAGTGAGGTTACATGGGGTTCCTTTATGCATTGTATTGGATCGGGGTGCACAATTTACTTCTCACTTTTAGATTTCTTTTCAAAGGGGTCTTTGCACTAAAGTTCACCTTAGTACGACCTTTAACCGTCAAACGGATAGCCAAGACAAAAGGACAATTCAAACACTTGAGAATATGCTTAAGGCTTTTGTCTTAGAGCTTAAAGGAAGTTGGGATGACCATCTTCCATTGATTAAGTTTGCCTACAACAATAACTATCACTCTAGCATCGGTATGGCCCCTTTTGAGACTTTTTATGGGAGATGTTGTAGATCACCGGTGGGTTGGTTTGAGGTTGCAGAGGGGCTTTATTGGGGACGGATCTGGTTATCGATGCTCTTGAGAAGGTTATGATTATTAAGGAAAGGCTGAAGACAGCCTAAAGTAGATAAAAATCCTATGTCGATGTAAAAAGAAGAGACCTAGAATTCCAAGTGTGTAATTGGTTCTATTTGAAAGTTTCTCCAATGAAAGGTGTGGTCCGTTTTGGTAGAAAAGGAAAGTTGAGTCTAAGGTATGTTTGTCCTTAAGAGGTGATAAAGAGGGTTGGCAAGGTAGCTTATGAGTTTAAGTTACCCAGTGAAATGAATTTTGTTCATCCGATATTCCATGTTTCTATGTTGAGAAAGTGTGTTAGTGATCCCAATCCCATTGTGCCTCTTGATGTTGTGGGTATCGTTGAGGATAACTTGACTTATGAGGAGGTTCTGGTTCAGATCATTGATAGGCAAGTGAAGAGATTGAGAAACAAAAAGGTGGCATCCATTGAGGTCCTTTGGAAGAACCAACAAGTTGAAAGTGCGACATGGGAGGCCAAAGCAGTCATTCAAAAGCAGTATCCTTATCTTTTCCACTCCACTCAAGCCTAAAGTACTAATCCTATGTCCCATATGTGATTTCAAGTCTTAATTTTAGCCCCTGTGTCACTCATATGCATTCATGTTTAAGTTGATAAACTTAGGATGATGTTGCACTTACGGTGAGAATTTGAAAATGGTGTTTTACATGTTATGTTGCATTTTTTTTGGGACTGATTTGTTAATAATCACTCTTGTCTTATACGTCTCTTTTACATGCAGGCACGAATGTTATCAAAGGGGAGATATTGAAACGACCCCAAAAAGTGCCCAAAACGTGCCTCGAAATGCCAAGAATTTTAATTTCCATATTCTTGTTCAGAGGGTCAAAATTTGTGGGAAAAGGGTCTAACCCTGCTTTTAGAGCAATCGAGTCGCAAATTCAAATTTTTTAAAAAATCAATTTTACAGAGGCAGTCCGTGACAGCTCCGTGACTCGCCTCTGTCACGGAGCAGTGTTAATTTTTCCTAGTTTTGTTGTCTTGGTCCAAGACTTTTAAGTCTTAGGACTAAGTGCTCCCAAATGTATTTTTTTTTACCTATACTTAGCCTTATTTCACCCACATATCATCTTAAACATTTTTCAATACTCACCAAAATACTTAGCCATATTTTCACTCCAAAATTCAAGACTCTAAACCCTCATCCCAAGCTAAGGATTATCATCAAGCTTCACGCCTCCTTTTTGAATCTTCACCAAGAGCTTCTGCAAAGCTAAGGTATATGGTGTTGAACCATTGGGTCCTTTCACTCATGGTGCCTAAGTCTCCTTTTCACTAATATTGCATGACTTAAGTTGATTTTATATATGGGTCTTGTATATTGAGAAATTTACTGCACAGTGATTTTAGTTCATGAAAGTATGATTGTTTTAGTATGTTTTGAGCTCTAAATCTTGGATCTAATCTTGGACTTGATGAGGGGCTTGGATGTGAATGTCTTGGGGGTGTTGTAAGTTGTTGATTGATGGTTTTACTATAGATTTTTTTGCATGATTTCATCTCCAAATTGGATGGTTTTTTACCCCCATTACACAATCCCCAAGTGTTTGATAAAATGTCTGGATAGTGTTTCTTGTGGAAATGAAAGTCTAAAGCATGAGATATGATATGATTGACTATATGATAACGAAATCAGCTTATGTACATGATATATATGTTCTATATAATATGTTGCATTAGACCCAGCCTGGTCCGGGGGGTATAGGAGCCTGGATAACCATATGAGGGGTATGTTCTTTGCCACTAGGGTGTCCAGGTGTGAATGACATCAACCATGTGAGCGGTATGTACCTTGCCGCCATGGTGTCCAGGTGTGAATAAAATCAACCATGTGAGAGGTATGTACCTTTCCACAAGGGTGTCCAGGTTTGAACGACATCATCCATGTGAGGGGTATGCACCTTGCCACCAGGGTGTCCAGGTGCAATGGCACCTCCAACTAATGTTAGGGTTCTGCTTGGTCTGTTCTATACATATAATATCCAATATGAGCATGATCTACTTAAGCATGTTTTACTTATGCATTGATCATACATGTCATATTGTTATACTATGCCTATTGTTTAATGTATGCATTTTGAGTATGATGTCTATTTATTGTTACATTGCATCCAACATACTTAGTATATTCTAATGTACTAATGCATACTCTTGCCGACATGATATCACCATGTAGGAACCAGTTCTCAAGTTGATCATCCTCCTTCTCCACGTGGCTAGATCGATTCTACTCATGCTAGTTGGTGAGTCCCACACTTTATAGACCTTAGTCTATGTTGCTATTATCTATGTATTGAGACACTTTCTTATGTTCTTTTTTGACTATGAGGGTGAGCCTGGTTAGTTTGTCTTGGCCCCCACTCAATCTATGTACTTAGAGGTGTTTGTTGGATAAGTTATGTATCTATGTTATGAGGTTTGACTCTTGTCTCTCGATTATGATGTTTATGCATGTTTCCCTTAGCCCCATTGCCCCTATTCCTACTCAATGTGTCTTTTTATATGCTTCTATGATAAAGGAAGTGTAATGACAACTTAAGAGGCTTTTTTAGAGTTCCTTTAGGTTCCCCATTCGCCATGTCATGTCTAGGCCCGAAAATGTGCCTCAAAAGTGCCCAGAATTGTAATTTTCATATATCTCAAAATTTGTGCTCGATATCAAGAATTCAACAACATATTCTTGTTAAAGGGGTCATAATTAGGGGAAAACGGGTATAATCCCGACTTTAGGGCAAATGGTTAGCAATTTCAATTTTTCAAATGATAAATTCCAGTGAGCATTTCGCGCCCTTGGTGCGATCCGCCAAGGGCACGCACTAGTTTTAAAATTTTTCCAGTTTTTTACTTCAGTCCAAGACTTTCAAGTTTTGGGCCTAAGTGTTCCCAAACGTGTATATACCATATTTAGCCATATGTCACCCTCATATGATCCTAAACATTCCCTAATGCTCACTAAAACACTTAGCCATATATTTCACTCCTAAAATAAAGTCTCAAACCCTCATCCGGAACTAAGGATTTCCTTCAAGGTTCTCCTTCAAGCTTCAAGCCTCAATATCCAATCTTCACCAAGTTCCCTCCAAGCTAAGGCATGTGGGTTTCCATCATGGGTTCCTTTCACCCATAATACCCAAGCTCTCTTTACTCAAAAATTGCATGATTTGAAATTGATTTATTCATAAGTGTTATCTATTATGAAAATCACTGCACACTGCGATTGGTCTATGAAATTGTGACTGTTGTACTATGTTTGGAGCTATGAAGCTAAGATCTATGGTAAGTGTTGATGAAGGTTCTTGGTGTATATTGTTTGAGGTTGTTACCAAGAATCTATTAATGGCTTTACTCTAATTTTTCTACCATGATTTTACACTTGAATTGCATGATTTTACACTAACATTGCACACCCTCTAAGAGTTTGATAAAATGTCCGTTTATGATACGAATGATGTTATGATGATGGAAAGAGCTTTTGCATATGATACATTTTATATAAAGTGTTCCATTAGATCATGCTTGATCCGGGGGGACAAAGATCCCAGTAACATAGTTGAGGGGTTAGTATCTCAAACACTAGGGTGATAGGTGAGATTGCCACTAACCTAGTTGCAGGGTTTGTACCTTACACACCAGGGTGATGAGTGAAATCATCACTAACCTAGTTGAGGGGCTTGTACCTCACATACCAGGGTTATGGGTGAGATCATCACCAACCTACCAAGGGGTTTGTACTTTGAAAATCTAAATTGGTCTCCTCTACACATTTGATATCCTATATAAGCATGAGTTACTTAAGCATGTTTTACTTATGCATTGGTTATACATGCCATATTTTTACATTATGCCTATTGCCTATTGTTATACGTTTCGATTATGATACTTATCCCTTGTTGCATTGCATCCTACATACTTAGTACATTCAAACATATTAATGTATACTCTTCACTACATGATATGACCACGTAGGAACCGAAGCCCAAGTTGATCATCCTCTTCCTCCATGTGGCTAGTTCAGTACTACTCAAGCTAGTTGGTGAGTCCTCCATTTTGGGGATGTTTATTTATGTTTCTTTTATTATGTGTTGAGACACTCTTCGTTATGTTTTATTTTGACTATGAGGGTGAGTCCAATTGCTTTGTCTTGAACCATACTTTTATCTATGTAGTTGAGGAGTTTATTGGACATGCAATGTATTTATTGACATGATCTTTGACTCTTTGTTTCTTGACTATGATGTAATGCAAGCATTCCCCTTAATCCCTTTGCTCCTATTCTTATTTTTTATATCTTTTATATGTTTTTGCGATGAATGATGTCTATTTATAATCAAGAGGCTTGTTTTGGGGTTCCATCAGGTTCCCCATTCATTGTGTCACGTCTTGGCCCTCAGCTTGAGTCGTAACAAACTTGGTATCAGAGCACTGGTTGATAGATCATCGATGTCTAACACACTACATCGATTAGAGTTCTATTCATGGATGTGAAGCACGCCATGACTATGAATAGGAGGCTATAAGGCATTTTAGGAAATGTTTCTCTTCTTGATGTTCTAAGTCATGTTATAGAGTTATGGTAAGATTTTTCCCGCTAATGATTGTTCTTTTCTATGCTAGATCAAGCCTAACACTCGAGGAAGAAGGGCCCAAACTCCAAAGGAGCAACCTACCAATGGTGAACTCTAGGATGCTCTTACTATGCTTACCCAAGTTGTGGCCAACCAAGTTAATTAAAGGTCCCAAGCCCCTCATGCTACTGACACAAGAGCTAGAGTAAGGGACATCATGAGGATGAATCCTCCAGTGTTCTATGGGTCAAAGGTGGATGAAGATCCACAAGACTTCATTGATGAGGTCTATAAGATTTTGAATATCATGGGTATTGGGATGAATGAAAAGGCAGATTTGGCGTCATACCAACTCAAATGGGTTGCCCAAATATGTTATGATCAATGGAAGGGGGAGAAGGTAATTGGTAATGTGGTGTTTTATAAGGAGTTCAAATTGGCTTTTCTTAATCGGTTCTTCCCTCTTGAGCTTAAGAAACCTATGTTGTAGAGTTTATGAATTTAAAGCAAGGTTCCATTAGTGTGAGGGAGTATTTCCTCAAGTTTAATCAACATTCAAAGTATGCTCCTTATTCGGTGTCCGGTCCTAGATCTAGGATGAATAAGTTTATGATGGGGGTCTCCGACTTGCTGAGTGAAGAATGTCGGTCCACTTTGCTAATTAGTGACATAGACATATCCTGATTGATGACATATATTAAGAAAATGGAGGAAGAAAAGTTGAGGAAGAGGAGAGGTCATGAGGCCAAGAGGGCCCATTTTGAAGGTAAGTTCCAAAGGGGTGGCCGGCTTCAACATGGCCGAGGTACTTCTCATGCTACTAATAGGGGGTTTGTGGCCTCAAGGCATTAGTTGTGTGGCTCCTATTGATGTTTGTCCTAAATGTGGAGAGGATTATAGGGGCCCATGTTTGAAGGGTTCTAATGCATTCTTTGAATGTGGAGAGCTTGGTCACAAGAAGATAGATTGTCCAATAAACCTCGGTAAGGGCCGAGGTGCAAATACAGTTCCATTAGGTAGGGGTGGTCATCAAGGTAGTGTCCCAAGGCATAATCGGTTTTACGCTCTACATGGGAGGCAAGGGGTTGGTGAGGTTCCCGACGTTGTTACTAGTATGTTGAAAATCTTTGACTTTGATGTATATGCTTTGATTGATCTGGGTGCCACTCTTTCCTTTGTTACCCTTTTTGTTGCTACGAAGTTCCATGTTGACCCCAAGTTGTTGCATGAGTCATATGAAGTGCCTACTCCTATTGGTGCATCTATTCTTGCTAGGAAAGTTTATAGAACCTTTCCTATTTGCATCTTGCATAAAGTGTTTCCTTATGATCATATTGAGTTAAACATGGTTGATTTTGATGTCATTCTTGAGATGGATTGGTTGCATACATACTATGCTTCTATCGATTGTAGAACCTATAGGGTCAAATTCCAATTTCCAAATGAACCTATCCTTGAGTGGGAAATTCAAGATGTGACAGTCAAGGGTAGATTCATGTTTTGCATTAAAGTGCATAAGTTGATCTCTAAGGCGTGTCTTTACCATATTGTGACAGTTAGGGATATGCAGTGTAAAATCCCTCCCATAGAGTTGGTTTCAATTGTAAATGAGTTTCTTGATATCTTCCCAAATGACCTTCCTGGTGTTCCTCCTGAAAGGGAAATAGACTTTGGCATAGACCTTCTCCGTGATACTCAACCCATTTCTATTTCCCCTGGCCCCGATGGAATTGAAGGAGTTGAAGGAGCAGTTGAGGGACTTGTTTGAGAATTGATTTGTTAAACCTAGCCAATCACCTTGGGTTCTCCGGTGTTGTTTGTGAAAAAGAAAGATGGGACCCTTAGGATGTGTATTGACTACTGGCAACTCAATAGGATCACCATCAAAAATAGGTATCCTATGTCAAGGATTGATAACTTGTTTGACAAATTGCAAGGGGATAGCCATTTCTCTAAGATTGACCTTTGGTCTGGGTATCATCAAATTAAGGTGAGGGAGTGTGACAATCCCAAGATGGCCTTCTGGACTAGATATGGGTATTATGAGTTTGTTGTGATGTCTTTTGGGTTGACTAATGCACCGGCCATCTTAATGGACCTAATGAATAGGGTCTTCAAGCCCTACCTTGATTCCTTTGTTGTGGTTTTCATTGATGATATTTTGATCTTTTCACATAGTAGGGAGGAGCATATAGGTCATTTGAAGGTTGTGTTGCAAATATTGAGGGAGGAGAAAATGTATGCCAAGTATGAAAAGTGTGAATTTTTGTTGATGGAGGTTGCGTTCTTGGATCATATGGTGTCAGTGTATGGTATAAAAGTGGATTCTAAGAAAATCGATGTGATTAAGAATTGGCCTAGACCATTGACCCCATCGAATATTAGGAGTTTCTTGGGCCTAGCGGGTTACTATCGAAGGTGTTTTAATGGGTTCTCCTCCATTGCTTCCCCTATGACCAGATTGACTCAAAATAAGGTTATGTTTGTGTGGACCGATGAGTGTGAGAGGAACTTCTAAACATTGAAAGACAAGCTTGTGTGCACTCCTATAGTGTCACAACCAGACGAGCTTGAGGGATTTGTTGTGTATTGTGATGCTTTCTGGGTTGGTTTGGGTTGTATGTTGATGTAAAATGGTAAGGTCATAGCATATGCTTCTAGACCACTCAAGGTACATTAAAGGAACTGCCCTACCCATGATCTAGAGTTAGCTGCCATTGTGTTTGCATTAAAGATCTGGCGTCACTACTTATATGGGGTGCATGTTGATGTGTTCACCGATCATAAGAGTCTCCAATATGTCTTCACCCAAAAAGATCTCAACATCAGGCAAAGGAGATAGTTAGAATTTCATAAAGACTATGATACAAGTGTGCATTATCATCCGGGTAAGGCTATTGTTATGGCAGATTCTTTGAGTAGGGTGTCTATGGGTAGCCTAGCTCTTGTTGATGGTAGTGGGAAGGAGATGGCTAGGTAAGTGCATCGGTTGGCTAGGGACTGCACGTGACACAGTGAATGGGGAACCTAAAGGGACCCTAGTCAAGCCTCTTTGCCTGTCATAACACATCCTTGGTCACAGAAGCATACAAAAGACATATATATTAAACAAAGACAATGAGGCTAAGGGAAAAGCTTGCCAAAACAACAACATTACCAAAACAAGGAGTCACAACTCATATCATAAATACACATTTGTCCAACATATACCTCTAAGTACATAGATAGAGCAGGGCTAAGACAGAGCTGCCGGGCTCACCCTCATAGTCAATAGAACATAAGATAGTGTCTTAACACATAGATAACAACAATATAGACTAAAGTCCCCAAAATAGAGGACTCACCAACAAGCTTGGAATTGCACCGCCTAGCCACGTGGAGGAGGGGGATCAACTCGGGCACCGATTCCTATATAGTGATATCATATAGGCAAGAGTATGCATTAGTACGTTTGAATGCACTATGTATGTAGGATGTAATACAACAAGGAATAGGTATCATAATCAAAATGCTTATTTATAGTCAATAGGCATAATATAGTAATATGACATGTATGATCGATGCTAAAGTAAAACATGCTTAAGTAAATCATGCTAATATAAAATATCATATGTGAAGAAGAGACCAATCTATCTTTCCAACCTTGGTTGGTTGATGATGGTCATTCCCCAATCATCCTAGGTGGCAATGTATAAACCCCTCACATAGTTGATGTTGGTCACATCCCAATCATCCTAGGTGGTGACGTATAAACCCATCACATGGTTGATGAGTACAAATCCCCAACTCAGTTGATGATGGTCACACCCCAATCATCCTAGGTGGTGAATTGTAAACCCCTCACATGGTTGATGAGTACAAACCCCCAAATCGGTTGAGTATGGTCTAATGAAGTACTTTATATAGAAATAATCATATACATAAGCTCATTTTATCATTGAAACATCATTCACATCACATCTCATGCTTTGGACCTTCAATTTCTCAAGAAACCATAACCGGACATTTTATCCAACACTTGGTGGGTGTACAATGGGGGAAAAGAGCTTGCTATTTAGAGATGAAATCATGCAAGAAAATCTATTGTAAAACCATCAATCAAAAACTTGCAACACCCAAGATATCCACATCAAAATATTCTATAAAAACTTACAATAGATCTAGGATATATAGCTCACAACATAGAAAAATAGTCACAGCTTTACATAGCTTTAACATAGTTCATAGACATGTTCATACTAGTAAACCCATTTGTAAACTCCAATTTAAATCATGAAATACTAATTAAAAGGGGGTTTAGACACCATGGGTGGAAGGACCCAATGGTTCAACACCACATACCTTAGGTCTACAGTTGCTTGGAATTGAGATTGGGAAGAATGGAGGCTTGGAAATGATCTTGGAATCTAATCTTGTTCTTGGGTTTCCTTGATATTGAATTGGGGCTTGATAGAGGATCTTTAGAAGATTTTGGAATGTTATTGAGATGAGAGTAGTGAAATTGGGTCCTTAAGATTAGAGTTTAGGTCTTCTAGGAAGGTTAAGATAGCCTAAAAAGTCAAAAAGGGTCATTAGGATAATTAGCATTTATGAAAATGCCATTACTGAACGGATGGAAAAATTGGCAAAGTGTCATCTTATTGAAAACTTCATGGGCCGTGTGGTACTCCATGGGTCGTGTGTAGTGGCCCTGAGGCAAGACATAGAAAGAAAAAATGGAATCGGAACACTTGAGAAAAAGTTTGTATCGACGTCACTTTGACAGCCACTTTCACGGACCGTGTAGTGTTACACGGACGGTGTACTGTTCCGTCCCACCAAACTTAGAAAACAAAATATTGTTGGCCACCACACACCCAGGTTACATGGCCCGTACCCCTTCACATGAGTCGTACAAGGTAGTCGCGGCCCATGTCTTAGCTTCCAATACCACCCACGCCTAGCCAAGCCTCCTAAAACACCTCCACGCCCCTCCTCACGACTAGTGGTGAGTCCCAAGACCCATGACACTGGTCGTGGATCAATACTTAGCCTCACCACGCCATTTTCCAGCCCCAAAGATTTCCCATGACCCTTATAAGGCCACAATGCCCGTATGGGTGCCCGTGGGGCTTCACTGCACAAGAGGATTTCACAAAAATGGTCATAACTCCTTCATCTGACATCGTAATAAGGTGAAACCAGGTGCGTTGTGAAGCTAAGTCAAAGGGCTTTCATTTTACATGTTGTGGGTCATCCAGCTCTAAATATGCTAAGAGTTATGCTAGTTTAAAGTTTACCCTTATATGAAACAACACCCAAAACTCAACTTAGAGGTAAGCCTTGAACTCGTTTAGGTACTAGGAGTCTCCCATGAATCTAGTACACCCCTAACATAACAATCTGAGGCTTGAAACATGGATATACAATAGCATACAGTTATGGAGTGTCACACTTGGTCTCTTCTACACATATGATATCCTGTATAAGTATGAGTTACTTAAGCATGTTGTACTCAAACATTGATCATCCATGACATATTGCTATGTTATGTGTATTGCCTATTATTATGTATTTCGATTATGATACCTATCTCTTTTTGCTTGCATCCTACATACTTAGTACATTCAAATGTCCTAACACATACTCTTGCCTACATTATATCACTATGTAAGAACCGGAGCCCAAGTTGATCGTCATCCTCTTCCATGTGGATAGTTCGGTACTACTCAAGGTAGTTGGGGTGTACTCTATTTTGGGGACGTTTATCTATTTTTTCTTATTATATATTGAGACACTCTTCTTTATGTTCTATTTTGACTATGAGGGTGAGCCCAGCTGATTCGTCTTGGCTGCCACTATTATCTATGAAGTAAAGGTGTTTGTTGGACGTGCTATGTATCTATGACATGAGCTTTGACTCTTTGTTTCTTAACTATGATGTAATGCAAGCCTTCCCTTGTCCCTTTGCCCCTATTCTTATTCTTTATGTCTTTTATATTCTTCCGTGACCAATGATGTTTATTGATAAGTCAAGAGGCTTGTTTCGGGATCCTTCGAGTTCCCCATTCGTCATGTCACGTCTAGGCCCTAGGCTTAGATCGTGACACCCATAAGGTTACATTACAAGCCTATGAAGTCCTAAAGTGATCATGATCCAACTAGTCAACAGTTCGAAGTTTGAGTATATGGGTAAGCCTATGGTATTGGTTATTATGCGGGAATCTTATTTGTGAGAGTGAGTACGCTTGCACAGTCCCTAAATCTTCTTTTATTGCTTATCAAGTGAAATATAGGGACTTCTTTTTTGTGAGGGCATTTGCATTGCATGGTTAGCATATAACTTGTATAGTGATTATGAATTGTTGATACTCCTTAGCTTGTCATAGTTGGATTATCGAATGCATCAATGTGCTTTGATTTGCTTGGTAGCCATCCAATGAAGTTTTGAAAATGCTAGCTTAGGTAGCTGAACTGAAATTAAGAGAAGTATATGTCATTAGAATGATGGCCATGTAGTACTTACTATCTACGTAGATCGAGTCATCGCTTAAGGACAAGCAATAGTTCTAAATTGAGGGTGTTTATGCGCTATCAAAATACATCACATTTGATGTATAAAACAAGGGATTTTGCAAGTTCTTAATGTGAATTTTTATGGTTTTTCTGTGTTTTTATGTTTGTTTTTGCAGAAAATACAGGTTGGCCTGATTTTGGAGAAAACTAGCAGATTTTATTGAAATTGATAATCTATGAGACTTAGTACGAGTCGTAATCCAAGGTATGAGTTGTAGGAGCTAGTTGTAGTGATTAACAACTTCTAAATATCAAAATCTGAGAAATTGAAGTTAGTAACACGAACCCTGAGTATGAGTCGTAGACCAGACCACGACTCATAGTATGGATTGTAGCAGATAAATCCAAAATTCCAAGTACTGACTATGAAAGCATGATTAGGACTCATAGGTCACCCTACAAGTCATTCGATGAATCGTAACTGCTGTCGACCAAACATTTCTTTTTTATTTTTAGATCCTTTTTGTAAATAGTATAAATAGTTTAAGTTAGGGTTTTAAAAGAGAGGAATACTATTGAGATTAGAGAGAGAGAGAGATTCTAGAGAATATTTTCAAAGCTTTTTCTAGGGTTTAGTGTAGATACTTAGGTTTTAACTTTGAAGACTCAGTTTGGGGATTCGAAATCACTTATAATCAAACTCCATTCTTCAAGCTTGTGATTTCAACATCAAGGTGGTTTTTGTTC
The DNA here is from genome assembly GCA_011800125.2 of Solanum clarkiae. NCBI lineage: Eukaryota > Viridiplantae > Streptophyta > Magnoliopsida > Solanales > Solanaceae > Solanum > Solanum clarkiae. Next base: position 40,875 of record JAABOM020061026.1, read on the forward strand.
TTCATTTTCTTTGGATAATTTTTCAATCATGTTTATTGTATTCATTTTTTGTGATTTTTTCCTAACTATGAGTAGCTAAACCCCCACAACTTCAGGTTGTGGGAACCATGAGTACCTAGCTTCGAATAAATCAGATTATTTGCATTTATTTGATTGGGTATTTACATGTATTGTCCATTTTCCTTTGTAATGCTTGTTGTTTGGTGGTGACCAACACCAAATTATGGCTAGTGTCATGAGCCTGACTAAGATAATGATGAATAGGAAAAGGAAATGGGTGACATTTTTCGATTGATGTGTTCTCGTCTATTCAACCAAATTTGACCAAGGAAAAGATTGACTAGGACTATGGATAACGGTTAATTGGCACAACATGGTTTCTGACCAAGCGCCATGGTGACATTCGACCTTCCACTTTACAAGAGGGCTTAAGAACCTAAGTTACTATCCTGCGTGCAATGTCTCAATTGGGGTTATGTTATTCGAGGTATTTGAATTTGTAAATCATGGGGAACACAACTCCCAAGTTGCTCGTGAAATTGACTGTCTCTTCGTGATTAGTAGTATAGTTTTTGTAGTTATTTTATAACAATTTGCAACCCCCCCCCCAATTATAGAGAATATAGTTTATTGGTACTTGAAATGATTGTTGGTGAATCGATTTGATCAAACCATGTATTCCCTATGGATTAGACCCTATCCTCTCATAAGGTTTATACTTTATAGCGACCGCTTTACTATTGGTACGTGAACATCACTTATGCAGCCACAATTTAGTGCAGTCTTCCCAAGGGGAAGAGGTTTATCACTCAGCCCAGACTAACTAAGAAATAAGTGAGAGGCTGGCAGGTCGACATTTCTTGTGAGACGATCCGTCATATGCTTGCTGGTCCTAAGTATCGTTCCCTCATTTCGACAACAAAGTTCGATAATAGGTTGGTGCAGGCCTGGAACTCATTGATTATGAAGGATCCGATGCAGCAGACCTCACTTTCTGAGATAGGTGGCTAGACATATTAAGGAGCAAGGTCCAGAATCTGCTTGGGTCAACACCCACACCGAGCCTATAGTAAAGGCTTCACTAAGCTTTCTCGCCAAAATTGGGAGGGCGATTGTTAGATCACTCATCCAGTCATCTTGGGTGGATAATACATTTATGCAAGAGAGTGTGGTATTGGTTGCCAACGTCTTGGCTGCCTATGATATCAATTGGGCCCGACTCATAGCAAAGCAGATACATGAGTCAATGTTAAAAAAAGGCCATCTCTATCCCATTTCCTGTTTTGATCTATAGACAATGTGTTGAGTCTAGGGTGAAGATTTTGCACCAGTTGGACTGGTTAGTGAAGTCCCAGCATACCTTATAGCCAAGCCTGATCAGCGCTGATGAGAACCCGGTGGCAATCCAATTAGCACAGCCTCTATAACCACCATAGATATTCATCCCAGAGCTACCACCTGAGGATTCAATGACTTCCACTACTATTACTATTACCACTACTATTGAGAAGAGCCCCCTACAGCCCGAGGCAATCGATGTTGAGAGGGTTCCCACTACAGCTTCTCCTGCACCATAGGCCACCAATTCACAACCTTCTACAGCAGGCGTGGTATATGTGTCCGTTGTTTCTATGCAGACCATGGCGCAGTGGTTATTATGTGTTGAGTCCGAGTTGTCTCAGTTTATTCAATAGCTTAGGCCATGGGTCCAGCAGAACATTGGAGACTCAGAGGAGCGGTGCCAAGCATTCACTAGTTCCATTATTCGGGAGCGTGTTTCGCAGTAGATACATGCATCGATGCCTATGAGGAGTGGGTTAAGAAGAGGTATGTCGAGGCCTGACCTTCAAATTTTTCAGTCGTCCAGTAAGAGATTGAGAAGCTTAGGGTGACATGACATCATCACTTTCAGTGCTAGTTGCATGACCAAAAACGACATCTTTGATGACGCTATTTGATTTATTTACCTCCAAGGAGCCTACACAGACTTCCCATGGGAAGATACCCCTAGAGGGTGATGAGCAAGAGGAGAGAAATATACGTGCAAAGCTCTCAAAGGATGAGAAGGAGGATCTCAAGCTAGCCTTTAGTGCGGCATGAGGAGGAGATGAGGCTGGCTCTTGAGCATGATAGGGTGAGGGGAACTGGCCCCTCCGGACGGAGTGCTACAGTTGAGGAGACTACCCAATAGGGAGAGGGTTTTCCGACTCAACCACAGACTGGCACCTAGGCTCTGAGGTATGTTTTTGACCCCTTATATTTTGTTTTTGCTTGATTTTGTGGATTGGGGACAATGCAGATCTTTTTCGATGGGGTGTGGATAGTTATCGGCCTTAGTGAAGTCTGAGCAGCTTATGGTCCATAACTACACCAAATTTTGATCCCAAAGTTTTCTTGCCTCTGTTGTTTTTCCTCGTGGATATTTAATTTCTGTTGAACTGATACATTTAGGATGTTTAGATAATATTTGTAGCATATAGTACTAAAACTTATGGCATATAATATGTTCTTATGTTTTGTTTTGAAAAATGATACCTACAAAAAAATTTTGATTAGTACTTAGGTGGCAACAATCCATGTTTAGGTGCTTGGCAATATCTGTTCTGATAAGTGAGGGTAATTTGAGATACAAAGCATGATCTGTAAGTTTCTTGTGTATAATGTGAGCAATGCCATGTTAGTGTGAGCTTATTTTGCCAGATTCATGTATTTTGTTCTAATTCAGAACATGCCTTGTTACTCTAAGCTAGATTTTAGATTAAATGGATTAGGAAGGGACTTTAGGCCTTTGATCTTTAATTAGTCTACATTAGCTTAAAATGACCAACCAAATAAAGTTTTATCCCTTGTTCCAAATATTTGAGCCTTACATGTGCCTATTTTTTTCTAAAACACTTAGTTAACCTAACGTTGTCTAGTGAAAGAAAACCTTGAGATTTTCTCTGGTCTTTCCTTGAGCATTCTGAACCTCGACTTATGCAAAATGCCTAAGTTGAGGGTGGCTACCAAAAGTGACCCTGGTTCGGACAATAGATATTGTGTACTTCACTACAAGCGAAAAACCAAAGTTGAGGGTGATCAGTGTAAAGGAGAAGCCAAAAAATAAGGAGGTGAGTTAGGAAAGAGGAGAAAAAGAAGAAAAAGAATGTAGCGGTTGTAAGAAAAATAAAAGATGTCATAGATTGAGCTAAAAAGGCAAAATGAAGTGCAAAAGTAAGGCAACAACTGAAAAATAAGATGAAAGTACCAAGAAAAGCTTGAATAAGGAAAAAGGGAGAATAAGGTGACAATGACAAAGTTGGTGAGGGAAAAGTGTTGAAAAACACAGTTTAAAGGAGGGCCAGTAGTCACTATTTTCCAAAATATCATACAAAGCTCTCTGAGCCTATGTTACAAGCCTAGAAAGTCCTAAAAAGTGATCTTAGTCCAGTTAGTTGAACATCTAAGTTATAGTATATGAGCAATCCTATTGTATTAGTCATCATGCATGAATATCTTTCGTGAGGGTGAGTGTTATTGCGCAGTCCCAAACCTAAATATGAAATCATCAGTGAGTGTTAAAAATGAGACCTCTTTTTATGGGGCATTTGCATTGTATTGTTAGCATTTGACCTGTTCAGTGGCTGTGGACAATTGATATTACCTTTCTTGTCATAGATGTGTTGTTACATGCACCAGTGTACTTTGGTTTGCTAAATTTCTATCTGATCTTGTATTGAAAAGATGGTGTGGGTACCTGAGTTTGAATTTTATGTGATGTATGCCATTGAGTTGAGATCTGTGTGTCACTATATTGTTTATTTAGATTGAGTCGTCGCTTGAGGACAAGAAACAATTTTAAGTTGAGGGTGTTAATATGCTATCAAAATACAGAATTTTGATGCCAAAAACTTAGAATTTTATGTGTTCCCAATGCGAGATTTATGATTTTTTATGTGTGGTTTTGTGAGAAAGCAGGTTGGCATGACTTTGCGGCTAAATTGGAGCAGATTTTTGGTTTTTGATCATTTATGAGACCCTCTACGAGTTGTAGAGCGAGCTTCGTGATGATTTCTAATGAAAGATGATATCTGAAGTTCAGCAATATGAACCTTTATACGACTCGTAGAGTACTCTATGAGCTGTATAGGTAATTTTCGAGAAGAATTACAGTAAGGGATAAGTTAAAGCAGTTGAACCCTACGAGGCTAAAGTACGAGTCGTAAATCAATTTATGAGTCATAAAGATGGTTCATAATAGATAAGTCTAAGATATCAAGAGTTGAATACGAGATCCCGATTATGACTCGTAGAAGACACTACAAGTCGTAAATACCTTTCGTAGAAGTTCGCCGACCAGCTTTTCTATTTTTTTAGGAATTAATTGTAATTACTATAAATAGTACTTTTTAGGGTAATTTTAAAACAGTATAGTAGAGAACGTCATCAGAGAGTACTTTTAGTGTTTTGTACTTAGAGACCTCAATACTTGGAAGAGAATAGACTTGTGAATTAATTTGATCTTACATCTTGTGATTCTTAATCAATATTGGATTTGCTTGATTCTTCATTCAATTGGGTAAGTGTTTAATTATATTTTCTCAATTCATAATTTCTTCATCTACCCATAGCATGAATAGTTAAATACATAACTATGGTTGTGGTAACATTGAAGATGTAACAAAGTAGAATCAGATATTTTGCAATTCTTTGATTGGGTATATACATGGATTAATCATTTCTCTTCGTTTTGCATGTTTTCTGGTGGTAGACAACATTAGAACTTGCTTAATGTTATCTTCCCGATCTAGCTGGCAATGAATAAGAAAAGAGATTGATTAACAGGATTCGATAAGCTGTTCTCATCTAATCAACCGAACTAGACCTGGGGGTTGAATGGGACTATAGGTAATGGTTAGTATTATACACTTTGTAGATGGGTCAAGTCATATAGTGAAATTCACCTCTCACCTGGACCAAAGGTTTTGGTGGACTTAAATTACCGTTCTGCTTGCTATACACTTGATTTAAATTGGTTTATCTAGGGGATACTAAATTGGGGAATTATTGGGAACATAATACCATAGTTTTTCTCCATTATTGATTGTCTCTTGTGATAGTTAGTTTAGTTTATTTTTTAGTTGAACATTGAAACC